>CABFVX010007755.1:14614-28729 GCA_902151425.1 Timema shepardi
AGGACCTACAGTTTAACGTGGGATCCGAACCACGGTGGAGGCCTGGCATTCCTCACATTCACAAGATGTCTTGTCATAGGTGAAGGAAGGGTTTGGTAATCAGATAAATCTGTGCCGGGGCCGAGGATCGAACCCCGGCCGCCAGCACAGAAGTCTGACACCTTACCCCTAGACCGCCAGGCCACCGTTGATTACTAAAATAAAAAAATAAAACTCATAAACGTCTGTTTTTTTTTATTTCCTCGGTCAAATGCTAAAAAATAAAGAGTCGTTGAAGCTCAAACCAGTCGAAAAGAGCCCTCTGCACAACTGCCCTAATTCACCAAAGCTTCCTCCTCTTAAGACACAAAACATTCTTAAGTGAACAAATAAAAAGTCTTAATAGCATAAAAGAGTTTTATCTTTCACGTTCGCGAACTAAACATTAATTTAAGTGGAATGTATTCTTAGAATAAGAAAAAAATAACTCTTTTTTATTACTTGTATTCGACAATCACTAAAACTAGAGCAAAAACTTTTGTTTCGAAAAAAAACAACACAACAAACAAACAATAATCCACTTTCGAGCGCTCCATCTATCTGACAACGAGTTTCAAGTTCCTGTAACTCCTCTCAACCTACTATCTCTCTCGCCTTCCATACACACCCATTAAGTTAATCACAATTAAACACAAAATGTGTAAGCTATGCAGGAATGCACACAAATTGTGTGTCTGGCCGCGGTTCGGTGGAGCGGAACCAGAGACTAGGTGGGATGAATTCGAGAAGCACGCACACACACACACACACACACACACATTACTGCAGCGTATCATAATTACCCCACCAGTGCTAGAGAGAGACAGAGATACCCGCCAAGAGCAGAGGCGATGCGGGCAGAAGCCAAGATAACACGTCACTCGAGTTCGCCAGTCTGCCACTACACAGAGCTGTCATCACTCCTCTAGAATAACCTCCACAGTACGGAGCCATTATCTGCGGTGAGAGCTTCGAGGAGGAAACTGATTTTTTTTTAGAAGAAATTTGAGCCATGGCTTACATTTTAATAACCATAAGCTTTTATTAGTTAATAATACATTTTAAAATGAGATAGTTTGAAGTGATATTAATTATTTTGTAATTTCTATCTTAAAAAAAATAGCGTGCACTTTCTAAACTGACCGATTATATCAGCACACGATAATTTCTATGAGCGAGAGCGGAAGGGTTTACCAATTTTGTCAGTAAAGGTATTTTACCATATCTCCCAGGGTTCTTTTTTACACGCCACAATTGACATGAGATCAATGGTTTTACTTACCCTAAAAAAGAGGAAGTTGTGGTACGGATTTTTACCGCTCAAGAAAAATACATCGACCTCTTCTGGGTTTAAACCCGCGAACATCGACTACTTTACCCCGAGACCCCAATGGTCAATGAATTTTCTACTTTCACAAACTTTGTAACATGATAACTAAGGGTACCGTCTACTAGAAGGTAGCTATAGTCACAATGCGGTATTTCTTATGGAAAAGGCATTGATTAAATTTCAAAAAACCCCAAACCATTTTCAATTATCTTAAAACGTCGAAACCCTAACAAACAACTTTATCTTCGAATGGATTGAAAAAATTACACTTGCACACGGGAATCGAACCCAGGACCTTTGGCTTAGCACACCAATAATTTACACTGAACTATCCAGGATTTTATTCCCGTTTTGAGGAGTCACTTTTCAATTTATTCAAATATGACTCAGTTACGACTGATATCCGTCATTATAGCCCCACACTCCCCAAGCTTGGTCTTTCGTGTACAGTAGCCCCATGGCTTCTTTGGTGCTGACTGACAGCACACAGCTGACTTCTGACAGTCAACATTTAGGTATATACAGTAGCCCCGTGACTTCTTTGGTGCTGACTGACAGCTCACAGCTGACTTCTGACAGTCAACATTTAGGTATATACCTAAATTTTGACCGTCAGAAGTGACAGCTGCTAAACACACGTTTTTGAAGATCATATGGTTCGGCGTAGGGATACATAATTTGGTCTGGTAACTTTTCAAAGCTGTCAACTGTCAGCTGTGAGCTGTCAGCCAGCACCAAAGAAGCCATGGGGCTACTGTATATGTACTTAATTGTGTAGCGTTGCTTTATTCCTTTAGTTTATTTGTTGAAGGAATGTTCATTGAAAGAGCTAATTTCGCTTCTTTAAAAAAAAATGAAACTTCAACTGCAAGGTTTTAAATCCCATGAACACATTCATGCCGTCACATTTAACATCCATATTGGCATGAACCAATTTTTTTTTTAATATAGGCCTAAAACTCTTCATAAATAACCATTCATTACTGAACGTGCCCAGCGCGTCTCAGGGCTCAGGTTAAGTGACCCCTCTTGAGTAAAAGAATAAGCTCTTGAGAATCCATAATTTTCCATTTTGAATCCGAATCTTGGCTTGACTTAAATCAATTCCGAATCAAATCTCATACTAAAATTTTATTTTATCGAATCGAATCTTAGACGAATCGCATACTTAAAGAAATAAATTGTATCGAATAATTTATTTTAAAAATAGGTTAAGATCTGAGACGAGTAATTTATTTTAGGCTTACTGTGATAATGTTTCAAGTCTAATATTTGTTGTGTATTTTACTACGATAAGTTTCAGAATCCGATTCAACAGCGGGGTAGTGGGGGGGAGGGGCGGCGCGGAGGTAGCGGTCACAGATATAGCAAAACCGCCATTTAAAGGACCTTTACTAACCATAAAATAACAATTAAATTTAAACGTATGTATTTATACAACAAGGCACGTGCTCCGAGGATGCCAAGTTTTATAAATGGTGTCAATGTTGATCGATGGAAGCTAAATATCATGACCTTTTATAATTATTAGCTAGCTCACAGACAGTTATTTATATTCAATAAAAGGTTCTTTGAAGAGTAGATAGCGTCTAGGATGTATGTCTGCTGGTTACAGCGCACAATGCTGCACTTTTACCCTTTCATAGGCAAGTTTAAAAACTGCCATCTTTCTTTCGATGAAATATCAACACGGCTCATTTGTTCTCAGAACAACTTTTTTTATAGTCGAACCAGAGAGAAAGGGTCGAAAGTTACTTTCTGTTGTTATTTGATAGTCTTAGATTACAATTCGAAACGAATATGACACATAATTGTTCTGGTGTAGTTGGGTTAGTAATTATTACTATTATTATTAGCACCACGTCTTACTACCCGTTCGGGTTATACGCACTTACGCTAATGTGTAATGCTAGGGTGGTTGTGAGATGAAATGGAGGACCTACAGTTTAACGTGGAATCCGAACCACGGTGGGAGGCCTGGCATTCCTCACATTCACAAGTTGTACGAAAATATTTAATATAATATCCATAAGAAAGATTATAATATTTTCCAATCCTCTTTTTTTTTAATGTTGTGACAAAGCATTTAATTAAGTAAAATATTAAATATTTTGATTACCAGCCTACTCATTTTTTTTAAGAATCATTTAGTGAATAAAGTATGTAACTTCAAGGAATCTATATGGATAGAATTTCACTTCTGTGTGAGCAAACTACAAAAAAGATCACTCATCATACAAATGAAATTGCATTCTTAGCTCTTTATAGCAATTTTTTTTTCCACGTTCCCATCTTGATGTAATTTCGGGAGAATGTCACCTGAACCAACCACTAATTTAACTAACCAAAAGGTGACCTGGCGGTCTAGGGGTAAGGTGTCAGACTTCTGTACTGGAGGTACTGGGTTCAATTCTTGGTCCCAGCACAGATTTATCTGATTACCAAACCCTTCCTTCACCTCTGACAAGACATCTTGTGAATGTGGGGAATGCCAGGTATCCACCGTGGTTCGGATCCCACGTTAAACTGTAGGTCCTCCATTTCATCTCACAATCACCCTACCATTACACATTAGCGTAAGTGCGTATAACCTGAACGGGTAGTAAGAAGCGGTGCTAATAATAATAATAATAGTAATAATAATAACAACTATTTTCGTTGTGTGTTGTGTGTTGAACTATCTATACTATATTTTATATTTATATACTGTAAATATTTGTATACACACACAATTATAACGACCCCAATCTATTCTTAAAAGGGAAAATTTCCGTAATGAATGTTTGGACCAAAACGTGTCAACACAACTTGGGCCCTCTGGTCTTCATGACACGATAGGTCTACATCACTCATCCATTTCCTTATCCGAGTAAATTTTCTGATAATAACTCAAGTTTTACACTCCATAATTTATGTTTATAGCATAATTTAAAATTAATGTTTAAAGAAATTATAATTAAATTTCATGAGTTAACCGTTTATTTAACAGCCAGTGGTATATGTATATATGCACACAATTACAATTATTTACATATATCATTAATGTTAATAAACACATCTTAGTCCAGGTTAATCTGGATACTGGATAGTTATTGGTCACTTGGTTGGGTAAACGACCACAGTAACACATTTTCACTTCTGACATGAGTAATGTCACACAATAAACTGAATAAAAAAAGGTTCGAGGTTGGGGAAGTTTGAAAAGCTACGCCCCCTTTAATCCCCTACTTCAAAACTGCCTTTCTACACTAATATTATAAAGAGGAAAGATTTTATTTTTGGTTTTTTTGTTTGTAATGGATAAACTAAAAAAACTACTGGACCGATTTTAAAAATTCTTTCACCAATATAAAGCTACATTATCAGCGAGTAGCATAGGCTATATTTTATTTTGTAAATTAAATTTATTCCTCATAAAAATGTCGATAATTTTACACAAGGTATAAAAAATTGACTAAAAATATGCTTTCTCCGCGTGCGCTGGCAAAAACTATTGGTATTACATAAAAATATACTCTACATATTGAACGTTCTCACTAATGTAAACAAAAAAGTCCGCGAGACAATATATGTAATTATTATAGTTATGTTACAATAAACGTTTTTTGTTGAAATTAGTCAACTAAAACACGGATGCGAACAATAAGTGATTATATCCGTATCATGATATGAATCCTTATCCAAGTTAAGAAATTACTTTAAAATTTGTCAACAGGTGAGATAGCGGAGTAGCAATAAAATCTTGCTGTAAAGAGCGACATAGACCCTCGAGGGGCTGTCCCCTTTTGAGCACTCGAACGTCGATCACAGGGGTCACTCCGTTTACAAAAGTAGTGGGGGTGGGCGGAGACTCCTTGAAGATAAAACTAATACATTTGTCAACATGAAGTGAATCTGACGTGTGAATATTATTCCGGGCTCTGCAACACCCTTAACTTGGTTAGTTCCGTGTGTTCCCGCGCCGGGGACACGCGCTGCTCGTTGCGATAGAGTCCATTGATCGAGAGTACGCGAAACCCAACAAATGTTCGTTACATATTTTGTTTCGTTTCGTTTATCGCTTCTTTCTCCAATAGCCTTATTTGCCGGAGTATCCGTGTTGCGTGCGGAGCGGGACAGAAATCTATTCAATCCAGGGGCAGCGAACCAGACACACACCAACAAAACAAAAAATCACGAAAGTTTGAGTTCGGGGATGGAATAATTATAAGCTCTCAGCATCCAGGAGAGAGAAAGAGCAGAAATGTCAGCTCTCCAACATCCAGGAAAGAGAAAGCGAAGAAATGTAAGCTCTCCAACATCCAGGAAAGAGAAAGCGAAGAAATGTAAGCTCTCCAACATCCAGGAGTTAAGAAGAAATCTACATATTTCCCACAAGCGCATCTACAACTAACTCTGCCAGTTACATTGCATGAATAAGAGATGAAGGCTAGTTTTGGTTTGACCAGAGTGTACTTGATGAAGTCGAGAGCAAGGTTCTGCTCGTGACAATACACAGGGAGAGGAGGTGCGAATGATTAACACGAGCATAATCATGACGCTGGAGGGTTTCTTCACACCTCTAAACACGGCCACTGCGACGATCCTTGCGATGTAGGCTCTGGTAGTGACCCTCTAAATCCCCCGCTGCTAGTCCAACCCCTCCTCCCCTGTACAAACCTCGTCCCGCTGTTACTACCCCTCCCCTCCCCCCCGAGTCCGAGCTGCCGAAACACTAATTAATTACCAGCGCTGCGGCCTTGCCTCCAATTTGCGGTCTCCATGACAAGGCATCGAGTCTGTGCCGGTCAGAAGAGAGGTCCGGGCTCCTTTCTGGTGATCGGTAAATTACCAGTCCGGGTATTGGCTGTTGTGTTTGAACATGAATATCATTTTAACAATTTGCGTTATTTGTATTTCCAACTTTGGGGGGGAGGGGAGTGGGGGTATTTAATGACCACTTTCTGAACCGACTAATTATACCCGCACACGACTTATAAAATCTAGTAAAGACACAACATCCAACCCCCAGGCCGTTAATTCACCAAGTAGTGAAAGTGAAAACCCACATTTCATCAATGATTAATGATAACATGTTTCGATCATAAAAGGAATCAAACCCGGAAGCGTAAGCTCAGTAGAAAATACACTTTACCAACAGAGCTGAAGCGTCTGAGCTCTTATTTAGACCCGTGTATGAATAGTCCAAGGCGTCAGTCGCAAAATATTGGACTGTCAATCACGACGTTGTTTGTTTCATAAATGGTTTCTCACTCTCCATCTTCACAACAAATGCGGATACACTTCCTCTAAATTCAACCTTGCACTTTCCTAATCCACTAGCGTAATCGGTACACATATACGTATAACCCGAACGAGTTGTACGACGCGTCGATATAAACATCCACAAATCATGAGCCACTTTAGGTTAAGACGAGTTCGACAACGTCTCCCCCCCCCCTGAGGTGGTAGTGAGAGGCCCCGGGATGATTCTAGTCCCGGTGACAGTTCTGTGACAGTTCCATTACCAGCAGAACGCGGGACTGACGTCTCAACAGGGACGGTAGGGAGGAACTATATGTACAGTAGCTTGTATCGACCCACCGGTATCATACCCGATTACCGCCCGTTATCTGAACCAATCAGGAGAGAGGGCAGGAGGCCCACAACGTGGTTTATCTGACGTACGTGTGTTGCGGGTGGCCTAACCCCAGATGTCAGGAGAGAGAGAGAAGACCTTATCCACACTGACCTTGCAACACCCGGCGATCAACTTGCGGCCTTCTAAGCATCTAAAACGGTCTCTGGAGACTAGTTTTTTTAAGCACCGAGTCTTACTACCCCTACAATTTATACGCATACATACTAATTACGCTAATGTGTAAGAGATAGGTAAGGTATAATACAGAAGAGGTGTACTCGCAATTGCGGGGGGAAGGATAGTAGGAGGAAATCGTTTAGGGGAAAAAACAACAACTGTACATCCAACCGAGATTCGAACCCCGATATCCACATCATCAGTAGTTCAGTCTATTTTGAAAGTGACATCTTAGGCTATTCGATAAACCATACGGGTGGAAACAATGGGTTCATTATGTATTTATTCTATAAGCGATATAATACCATTCTAGCAGCTGGTGTCGAGTGTATGCGAATGATACTTACTTTGTGTATATACACACAAAGTAGTTTAGTCCTACAACAGACACAACACCTTGTCCCCCGTCCATTTGGTCATCACTGGAGAAAGAAGAAGCTTCAATTTCACTGATAGCACCCGCCTCGGTGGCGTAGTTGGCTAACGCGCTTGTCGTGTTGAGCTAGACTGCTGAGGACGGGGAGATCGAGGTTCGAATCTCGGTCGGGTGAACTGGGGGTGGTTTTTCGTAAATGGTTTTCCGCTCTCCCTCCACGCAAATGCGGGTTCACTTCCTCTAATTCA
Organism: Timema shepardi; assembly: GCA_902151425.1. Lineage (NCBI taxonomy): Eukaryota > Metazoa > Arthropoda > Insecta > Phasmatodea > Timematidae > Timema > Timema shepardi. Next base: position 22,384 of record CABFVX010007755.1, read on the forward strand.
ACCTTCCCAATTCCTAATCCATTAGAGTAATTAGTACTTAAAGCGTATAACCCGAACGGGTAGTCAGACACGGTGCTAAATATTATTATTATTATTATTATTCACTGATAGTCCTTTCTTATGTCAATGTCGGGGATCGAGCCCAGGTCCCTTAAGTCAGTAGAATGGCGTGTATATGAAATAATGACGCCTTAGCCCAGTTGGTAGCACGCCAACTTATGAGTCCTGGGCTCGATTCCCAACATTGATATAAAAAAATGACCAACAATGAAATTGAAGCTTCTCATTTTTTTTCCAGTGATGATTAAACGGGCGGGGGACCAGGTGTTGTGTCTGTTCTAGAAATGAGTAACTTTTTAAATAATGTGCTGATATTAATTGGTTCAGAAAGTGAATGTTAAACATCCTAAATAATAATAATCTTAGTCCAAGTACTTACCGGACACCCCAAGACCTGGTGAAAGTACTTGAGATCCGCTTACCTGGAAAGAACAAGAGATGAAAGTCAGTTTGACAATCAGAGTTGAGAGCAAAAATTGCAACACAATTATTAAAGTATATTACCTCTTGGGTTGTTACAGGGGCAACCAAAACCTGATGGGACTGCACTATTAATATCCAGTCCACCTCATTACACTCTATCCCTATCTTGAACTAGTTTAATGGGTAGCTAGACGTGGTGCTTAAAAACACAACAGAAAACAAATAACCAGATTGAAAGACTATGTTCGGCCTTGAGTTCAAAGAACGTCCTTCTAAATTTGGATAAAATTGGTCCACACTTTGTACAGTAGTCGCGGAATAAAGATTCGGACAGACAGAGACGAAATATTAAATGGTCAAGTTAAAACAGGACCTCGCTGCTCTGTTGTATGAGATGTGACTTTGGGAGAAAAGAACATTTCTTTCCTGTCGTTTGGAAAAGGTTCAGTTTTCCAGGACATGGTTTATCGCGCCAGGCCATAAATAACGCCTTATACATCCTACAGCCAAGTGGACTAGATGCCAGGCTCTCCTAGTCAAAACATGCAGGTGATGGGAAGGTCTGGGTTCGAATCCCAGCCAGGTGTACTAAAGGCTTTTTTTTTTCTAAATACTTTTCTCACGCTTCCTTCCAAACAAATACAGGTGCATATATTCTAAGCCCTTATCCTCAATATTTCTACCCCATTAGTGTAAATATGTGGGTAGATTCAAACGGGTGGTAAGACGTAAAAACTAAACGAGAATAAAATAATATAGAGTAAATCCCAAAAGCTTTTTTAGCACCGCGTCTTACTACCACCCACCCAGCTTATACGTTCAAAGGGTTATTGAAAGTTCCCAATGACCGAGAACAGGAGGTTCAGTCTGCACTCCCCAAAGCCCCTCTTCCTCCGGGGAACCACCGGCCATATTGTGGGCTCTCTTAGGCTGGATAATCTGTTTCTGGTGTCATGTTATGGAGTATGGCGTGGCTATTGCTCATATTTAGTTAGGGTTCAATCAAACATAATTTTGTTTACATTTATGTGTCAAAACTGACGAGAGTAGCGATTATCCCCCCATCCATTCCTAATTTTAATCACAAATACACGTTTTTATACCCAGAGTGCTCCAGTACAGCACCGACAGTGGAATATGTCCACGTGACGAGCTCTAAGCCTATCACAGGAAATCAGTGAGAGCTGCGCTAACCACTCTCCACTAGGGACAATTTCAGCTTGGTCCGCGCATCTCCACAAAATCTGAGCGAAAGAACCAATAAATTCTCAAAACCATCAGACTCAATCAGTGCGCATGCTCAGTGAAATACAAACAGACAGCTACTTATACGGTTGGGAAATCTTTTGGAATAACTCGTTAAATGAAAATCGCGTGTGTGTCATTATTATGTGTTGATTAGTTTCACTACAGAGCATAAATCATTTGAAAACATCCATCGCGACAATAATCTGGAACATCGGTTCTTAAACTGTGGGTCACAGGACACCTTAACCAATGTGAGTCAAATTACATATTTACTATAGAAATATTGACATTATGGCACACTACAACATTTCGTTCTAGATTTGTTTAGTTTATTGCAGGGATGAACGCTACTCTAGCTATAGTCTAGACTGCAGATTATGGGGAGGCCGTGGTAGGATCCCACTTATGTGTACTGAGGGTGTTTTTTCATATACGGTTTCCATACTCTCTATGCAAATGCGTGTTCACTTCTTATAGATTAAACCTTCTTCATCCCTAGCCCATTAGCGTAATTAGTATGTAAGCGTATAACATGAATGGGTAGTAAGAAGTGGTGCTAAAAATAACTAATAGTTTCCATTGATAATATTTACATATACTCTATTCACGGTATGAATTACTCTCTGGAAGGTCTTTTTTCCTACCAATATGCTACTATATAATAGATTTCTGGTAGGGAAAAAGGCCTTTCAGAAAACTCCTACGGTGAACGGACTTTATATAAAGTTTGTAATTTATAAAGCACTAGCAGACATACACGTCTTTGGCTCGGGCAGCCAGCCATGCAACGCTTTTCTTTGAATCAAACAGAAAAAAAAATTCTCTTCGTTTGATTTATTCCAACCCAGTTTTTAATTAATTAAAAAAATATTCAAATCTAAATTTTAAAATTCCGACTTCAAGGTATGCTCGTGCACAGGGGCTACTAATGTCCAAATGTCGGCACTCTCTGCGTGATAGATACCCAGCAACGCCCATCACAGACAAACTCTTCAGTTTATTTAGGCCTATGTAGATAATATTAAATATAACTACATGCAATCTTTTTGAAATAAATATAACTATTAATTATTTCTATTTCTACATTAATTCAAAACTGATCAAAAACTTACACTTTGAGTAGACCTATAAAGAAATAAACTTAACTAATATTTCCCGGGGTCACTGATAATCTTGTCTTATGAAAAGGGGTCACTAGTAAAATAAGTTTAAGGACCTGTGTTTTAGATTAAGGGCCAGTTTCCTATGCGAGAACGGCCCATTCCATTCTGGTTTAGGTAGGTGTCGTCTTGTACTTAGTGTAGCGCCGCACTTGAGGCGTACTAAACTTGACTATGAAACTGGCCCTATCCACTAGAAATCAGAATATGTTCATGATAGTATGTTCTAGAATGTGCGGTTTTTTTTAGCACCGCGTCTTACTACCCGTTCGGGTTATACGCACTTACGTTAATGTGTAATGGTAGGGTGATTGTGAGATGAAATGGAGGACCTACAGTTTAACGTGGGATCCGAACCACGGTGGAGGACTGGCATTCCACACATTCACGAGTTGTGATTAATACACGTCTTGTCAGAGCTGAAGGAAAGGTTTGGTAATCAGATAAATCTGTGCCGGAACCGAGGATTTAACCCCGGACCCTCAGTACAGAAGTCCAACACCTTACCCCTAGACCGCCAGGTCACCGACTAGATCTACCTCATCACTATCTTGAGCTAGTTCTATCCAGTTCACCTCATTACCCCCTATCACTATCTTGAGCTAGTTCTATCCAGTCCACCTCATTACCCCCTAACCCTATCTTGAGCTAGTTCTATCCAGGCCCCCTCATTACACCCTATATCTATCTTGAGCTAGCGCTATCCAGTCCACCTCATTACCCCCTATCTCTTTCAGGTCAATCCCAATGTTACATTCACACTTGCATCTAGGTATTCCCATTAGATTCGCCAATCAGTACCCCGAACACGTTCTACATATTCTATTACCGCTGCGTGTCCTATTCAACATGATTTTCCTAACCAGGTCTTGTGATGAGTACAGGGTATGTAGCTTATAATTATGTAAACGCCTCCATTCCCCAATATCTCCATCTCTTTTTGTACCCAATTGTTTCCGAACACTCTAAACTTGTTTTCGCCCAATAAGGTAAACTATACTGTTATAGCCGGTATATACGGGGTGTCAATTACCAAAATAGATATGCAAAGAGCAAATAATTATCAAAAATAATAATGGTTTGATATGCATTTGTATGACATTAAGACTGATTTGGGACGAGGAATCTCAAGCCTTGTATCGTGCGGTAGGCTGGCTTACTGGTTGATTCGCGAGGTCTGATGCGACACCACCAGTCTCCAGGGGGTGGAAGGGGGGTGGAGAGCGTCTAGAGAGGGTGTAGCGCCACCACTTGTGTATTCCACCCCTCACAGTCTGTCCCTCCTCGCTTGACTGAATTCCAACGAATTCCTCCGCGAATGTCAACAAAGAGAGGCAATGCATGTAAAAACCTGATAGCAAGAGGAACGAGAATAACGAAAGAACGAAGCAGAGAAGTGTTTTTTTACCGCCTTTAAACACCCCCCCCCCTTTTCCTTCCCAATTCAACCTCATTCATCACCCTCCCTTCCCCCCTCTGCGACCACACGAGACCATTCTAATAAAAAACAACTCACTGTTCTTCAGTAGTGCAGGGATGCAAGTGTCTAAGTGTCTTCAAATAAGTGAGAAAAGTGACAAGAAGCCATAAAAGAGTGATTAAAAAGTGACTTATTAGTCGATAAAAAAGTGACTAAAAGTGACAAGAATATCCCAGTACAGTATAAATCATTTGTATATTTTTCTTTGGCCCCCTTCCAAAGTTTAACTTTAAGAAATTCACCAAAATATATTTAAAAAGAAGTGAAATTTGACCTTTGATCCTGGATGGGGTTTGGCCTACAAACAATGGTTAGCAATATTTTATTTTGAAAGGGGTTTCGAAAGACAACTAAATCATATTTTAAGTCTTGTGTCAAAGAATGAAGTTATTAAAGATGTTTTGCATTTTTCACTTTCCTTTTGAAGGTAGTCTGCCTCTCTTCTGGTAAGTTCGTCCGTTTTTTTTTTTTTAACTTGGCAAACACCTGATTAACTTGGCAAACACCTGCCAACATTGCTTGTGCATGTTTTCCTCACTGAACATTCTTCTTCTTTTTCAAATCCTTATCTAGGCCTAATCTTTCATTTGAATCTGTAAACAATCTATTTGCAGATTTGTATTTTTCTTCTTTAAGTTTTCGCTTCTATTTTAATCCATCAGTTCAAAATGTCTTCCTTTCATTTTTTGATGTTTCTTAAATTTTCTTCTTTTATTCTTTCAGTGCGTTCATTTTCTTTCCTCTTTTTATAATCAATTTTTCTTTTATTTTTTCTCCATTTAATTTTGACAGCATTTGTGAGTACATTGTTCAAGAGTTAATATATGTCTTGTAATGGGCACTACAGTAGCCCCATGGCTTATTTGGTGCTGACTGACAGCTCACAGCTGACTTCTGACAGTCAACATTTAGGTATATACAGTAGCCCCGTGGATTCTCTGGTGCTGACTGACAGCTCACAGCTGACTTCTGACAGTCAACATTTAGGTATGTACCTAAATGTTGATTTTCAAAAGTGACAGCTGCTAAACATATGTTTTTGCAGATCATATGGTTCGGCGTAGGGATACGTAATTTGGTCTGGTAACGTTTTAAAGCTGTCAATCAGCATCAAAGAAGCCAAGGGGCTACTGTAGCTCTGGTTCATCACTATACAGTTGTGATTCATCATTTGTAGTTAGATATGCATTTAACGAGTGTTCTGACATTTGGGCCCGATCTTCTGTGAGGACTGTACTTGAAGAGAAAAACCTTCTTTCAAAATTCACATTTCCATGGGAAAGAGATGGAAAGATTTTAAAACTTTAGTTAGAGTTGAAAATTATATGTTTTCAGATGGATTATACAATAAAAATAAATGGCTCCAAAATTTTTCAGCTCTAACACTTTTTTTCAATTCCATGAATTTTATCCTCGAGCTGCAAAAGTTTCCACTCATTAATCAACCTATACGCAGGAACATTAATTAGTTTCCCTTAGTTTAGTTGTATACAGTTAAATATTCCTGGCACCACAAGCACTTGTCAGCTCAAAACCTTACCTCTGTTAAAAATGAAACTGCGATGGTAAAAATGCTACATTAATACAGCTTTAGATCATTTCAAAACAAAACCTGCGTTGTGAACATTAACAAGAGAGTGTGGGAGAACATTTAGGAAAAAATAACCCTTAGTGCACCCAACCGAGATCAAACTCCAATCTCCCCGTTCTCGGAAGTATATTCTATTATGAGAGTACCAGCTTGGATCAAGCGACCACCAAAGCAATAAGCAGTAATGTAATACTAAGCAAAACCATTAGTAAACTATAAGTTTTTATGAAAATCTCGCAGTTTCTCATAATTGAGATTCAATTTTAAATTATGGTAGCAAAAAACAACAAACACTAACAGTAAGAAGGAATGTCGATTTCTGTGACAGAACAATAGGGCAATTATCGAACAAAGGAGGGCTTAATTGGCTAGGGGGGGTGGGGG
>CABFVX010007756.1:6940-21984 GCA_902151425.1 Timema shepardi
GTTTTTTTTTTGGGGGGGGGGGGGTTTGTCAATTAGTAATTCTTTTACCAATTTCCTATTTTTATATCATCGTATGACCCACCTCAGTGGTCTAGTTGGCTAACCCACTAGTCGTGTTGAGCTCGACTGCTGAGGACGGGGAGATAGAGGCTCGAATGTCAGTCGGGTGAACTGGGGGTGGTTTTTCCTAAATGGTTTTCCACTCTCCCTCCACGCAAATGTGGGTTCACTTCCTATAATTCAACCTTAATAATTACTAATCCATTAGCGTAATTAGTACCGAAGGCGTATAACCCGAACGGGTTGTAAGACGTGGTGCTAAATAATAATAATAATAATAATAATATATCGTTGTGTATATATATATATATATATTTTTTTAAAATGGCTTATATATTTCACATTTCAATCATTAGAGTGGAAACATAGGCCTAGAGGTTTAATTTAGGGGAAGTAGTGTACTATTTGAAATATGTTCCTATTTTAATTTTGTAGGCCATGTTGTCTTAATCTTCCCTTTTAATCTTTCTATTTCCTTCTTTAATGTACACAACCATGCTTTAACATTCTTAATAAAAAAGCTCCGTATGATTATTATGTTTATTAGTCTATGTTAGAACAATAGTACTGGCTATTAGAAGTCAATATTTTAAATCTAAGCCAACCGAAAGAGAGCCCTGTTTTGGTGGTCGAATGATCTCTTAGTCATCGCTCTCCCAAAATACTGGATTGCCGATGACGTCAAGGTTAAAATCGGGTATACTGAAGGTGGTTTTACACCCTAACTCCATGCGAATACAGGTACACTTTTTATAAATTAAATATTATTCATCCTTAACACATTGGCGCAATTAGTTGATATTCGTACGACCCGAACGTTTAGTAAGACTTTGTGATAAAATAAAAATAAAATTTTAGTACATCAATACAGTTCAATTTTCATTGGGAGGGCTTTATCTGACAACTATAAGAGTTATATATACTTTCAGGTAAAATGAATCAAGTCATGTGATATGTAGTTGTAGCTCTCGATAGATATTATCATTACCTATAAAATTACAATAACAAAAGGGTAAAATGATATAATTTTTGGCTACAAAATATTGAAATGTTAGTAAACATTCTAAATTATGCCAAGAAAGAAGCTTCTATTAATTGATAAGGAAGAGATTATTAAACTGACTTGTTGGCAGAATTAAAATGGTATACAAAATTTTAGAAAACATTCTAAAATTTAAATCTTGAGTAAGGAGTGGATAAGTATAAAATGTTATAGTGTAAAGCAAAAATTTAAATTTTCAATTTAATAATAAGCGTGTAACCCGAATAGGTAGTAATACAAGGATTAATAATAATAATAATAACAATAATAATATAACAATACATACATTAGGCTTGTAAAACCAGTCAAAATGTTATAGAAAGTGTCCAGAAACATTTTTATATTAAATGGTTCAATATAAATAAAAAAAATAATAATTTATAACATGCTCAAAGTTTAATATAATATATAATTCAACTGTCAGAATTATAATATAAATTATAACCGTAATTCGTCCAACAAGTTAATTTAATAACCCCCGCTTCAGCGGGAACCGTGTCTAACGCGCTACTCTCGTAGTAGACTATACTGCCAATGACTGGGAGATTGAGGTTCGGATCTAGGTCGGGTGTACTGAGGGTGGTTTTCCCCCCAAAATGTTTTTTATACCCTTCATCTACGCAAATGTGGTTACACTTCATATAAATATAGCCTTCCTCCTTTCTAAAACCAATAGTGTAATTAGTACATAAACGTATAAGCCGAATGGGTAGTAAGACGTGGTGCTAAAAAAATTAATAATAATAATATTTTTTTTAATTAAGAAGATTATGTTCGATTTTTTTTAAAGGCCTTACAATGACAGTTGGGCTGTAAGCGAAATGATACCTACAAAATGGTGTCGCACGATTCACTGACGACCGCGAATACTACATAAGTTGTGCTCTAAACGATATCTCCTTGTTACTAAACTGACGCTAAAGTAAGCACTCGTAATTATTTTCAGCTTGTTGTGATTACAAGGGAACAGAGTGGAGGAGGATCTTTAGAGGAAATGAAAGCCACCCCTTCTGAGAAAACACCCCTAGCAGGGAAGAAGAGGGAAGTTTCCAAACAATCGAAGAGAGTGAACATGAACTGAGACACTGTTACGCCTTTCTCATGAATTTCATTGTTCTAGCGAGGAGAATAAACATCCATTTTGGAGCATGAATGACTGACTTATGAACATTCTAAGGTATACTACGATCAGATAAAAAAAAAGATTCCTTAAAATCCATACACAATTAACTATATATTTACACGAAAAGTTAAATTCCGTTTAAAAGACTGTTCGAAATACAAACAAAATATGTTTATTCTAAATTAATTTAATGGATTTATCAATAAAGTAAAAGCTAATTTTAAAGAGTGATTTTAAAAACCAATTAGTATTATTATTATTTTTAAAACCATGCAAAAGTTTGATGGGCTACCTTTGATAAACAGTTTGAAATTACATTTAATTTTTGGTTCCTCACTTCATATTACTTAAAACCGAGAGCTCTCCATTCAGGCTTTATGCATTTTAATCACACTAATAGAGTAGGATCCACTTCGGTGTCCACATGGTCTAAGGCATTACTCTTGCAATTAATTAGACCTCTGATGACAATTATATCGGGTTTAGAATTCCAGTTAGGTGTAATGGGGGAAGTTTTCCTACGTGGTTTTTCTCTCTCCCTCCATACAAATGCGTGTACTCTTACACAAAAAAATCAACCTTCCTAATCCGTTCCTAAACACATCAGCGTAATTAATACACATGTATATAACCTGAACAGGTAGTAAGAGGTGATTTTAAAAATGAAAAAATAAAAAATAATATGGTAGGTATGAGGACGATAGAATTTAGAAGAAATGTACCTGTATTTACATGGAAGGAGCGTGGTAAATAAGACTAGGAATATATCTGGCCGAGATTCAAATCCTGATATCAAGAAGCCAGACTAGATGAACCTGATATTTTAGTCCACATGTCCACTAATATGGGTAAACACAACTTTTTTTTTTTTGTATTTGTGATTCTTTTGTATAGCAGCGATACCAGTAATTCACCGTGAGATAGATTGAGATGCAACTTATCATACGGGTCTGCATTGAAGGTTGCATAGCTACGATGAGCAGCTGCATTTGAAAGTGTCTCATGTCCAATTTTGGTTACCTGAAATAAGAGCCATTTTGATAAAAGATATAAATAGTTATATCTAATAGGAAACAGGGAAAAATTATGTAATACATGATCAATAATGTAAAATTAAATTTTGGAAATTAATTGACTTATTTATAACTATTTTTTTTAATAAATATTAAAACACAAAAAATTAGCCTATCCTTCATCATAACAAACCAAAGATAAATATAGCACATTTTGAAAGAATATACCGGCCCAGGTTTTGGAGCTGGAACTATTTTAGTGAACAAAAAAATATTTTTACATGCTTTGTTTTGGAAGATTTAATTAAAATAGACCCACTTCGGTGGCCGCGTGATCTAACGCGCTACAATCATGTTGGATTAAACTGCCGAAGATGGGAAGATCAGGCTTCTATCCCGGTCGGGCACACTCAGGGTGGTTTTATCCTCTCCCTTCACGCAAATGCAGGTACATTTCCTCTCAATTGAGCCTTCCTAATCCTTAACCCATTAGTGTAATTAGTACATAGGTGTATAACTCAAACGAGTAGTAAGACGCGGTGCTTAAAAAGATAATTAAAAATATATTAATATACTATAGTAAAATACTGAAATTAATTTCGTGTTTTAATCAGTATATCAAAATGAATTTTAAAATGTTCAGAGCAACCGGACGTAGTGTGACTACACTTAATGACTATTTCTGACTACATCTAGAATGGATGAACAGGGTATGATGACAGTTGCTTAATCCTACCAATTACACCAAAAGGTAGGATTACCTCGGCACGTCTCGCGTCTGCAACCAGAGACGTGTGGTGGTGAGACGCAGACGCGGACTACAGTGTTTACCTAGATGCGTCTCTTGGTCTTCAGTCGTGGGTAATTTTATGTGCAGTGCAGAACGTTCTTCGGTTATCAGAGATTTTCAGTTCGGTTTTATTAAATATTCCGTGTTGTTTTGTTATTTTGGAATAGTGTGGATAAAAAAATACTAACTTGATTGACCAACTATTCTTGAGTTCTCTTTCCATGTGTGGTCCTTCACAGGTTGGTCCCAGTACACTCGCGAGGATATGTCAAAAATTGAAGGGTGCTTTTACACCCCTAAAATTAAATGTTCATCTTCTTCTATGGAGAAATCTTGGACCATTTTCAAAACCAGCCCAATCAAATATAAAACTGTGACATGGACTTAGGATCCCCTTCCTTTACTATGTAAATGTCCCTAAATTGTAAGCACCCCCCTAATAAAGTTTTCCTCAATTACTTCTCTCCTGTGTTTTATTTAGTGATAATAATTGATAAAAGTAGTGTAATGTTAACTTAAGACATGATTAAATGGAAGAGAAGGCTTATGACTTAATTTCGCCATGTAAATAAAGATAATAATAGTAATAATAACTACTATTATAATAATCATCATCACTGAACGACTGGGACCTAAGATTTCCTCAAATAGTGTGATTCCTTTGAACCACTTTTCCTTTTAAGTATTTGTTGTAAACAACTTCTATTTATTTCCTGTGTCGGCTAGCAATTATGACACAACTAAATACATCTATACTAAAACATGCTTTCTCGGTGGTGCATCTGCGTCCACTACTCTCGAAGCAGTGTGGACGCAGACGCAATGTATAGAAGCGGGACGTGCATTCTTGTCACCAGTCGCAGACGTCTTGAAGGAACTGCCTGGCCACATAACAAAGTATGGAAACCGGCCCGGTCGCTGGTTGCAGACGCGAGACGGGCCGAGGTAATTGTACCTTTAAATGGAAGAACGTAGTGAGACGACAGTCACAGAACATTCTCGACTACAAATAAAACATAGATGTAGGGGGACGACAGTGTACAAACATTCTCAGCCACGCATGAAAAGGATAGATGGAGGGGAATGACAGTTGCCCAACATTCTTGACTACACATTAAAAGGATAGATGGAGGGGAATGACATTTTCCGAACATTCTTGACTACACATTAAAAGGATAGATGGAGGGGAATGACAGTTGCCGAACATTCTTGACTACACATTAAAAGGATAGATGGAGGGGAATGACAGTTGCCCAACATTCTTGACTACACATTAAAAGGATAGATGGAGGGGAATGACAGTTGCCCAACATTCTTGACTACACATTAAAAAGATAGATGGAGGGAAATGACAGTAGCTGAACATCCTAAACTACACATAACCGGACACTGTTTCCATCTTTGTATTTCTATTTTACCCTTAACTAGTATATTATTACAAATAAATCTTTGGCATAAGCGAGACTTATACTTTAAGTGGAAATTGAACAATTCGCATTTATGAGAACAACAAGAAAATAGTAGATTAAGGTGAAGCAAAGATCGATGGGAAAACACCCCTTAATATCTCTTTTCACGGTTGATTAACAGCAATATTACGATCGAACAAGAACACTTAGCGATGTTCTGGGTGTCTGTATTCTTAATTTGACAGCAGGGAAATTGTGATCAGTTTAATAATGTTTTTAGTTTAAAATTATTAATTTTAAATTTTGATGTATTTTCAAAATTACGTTAAAATAGTTTCGATGCTAGTGATTTCACTGTTTTCTAAAGTAGACTATAGAAAACCGCACCATGATTCGAAGTCTGCTCCGAGTCAACCTTTTTATTTAAAGATAAGTGTTATCAGTGGGGTAAGGTGGGGCTCTCAATACCACCATAGATTTATGCTACTAATACCTAATCGCGTGTATACCAATGGCGTAACACCCAGGCCCGCAGGGCCATATGGTACAAGGGGGACCGCGAAAGGGAACTTTAAATTACTATAAACTTGGTGGAAATAATTGTAATCATATAAATTTTGTCCTGATCATTGATAGTTTAGATAGTTGAATATGTTTTTCATAAAGTGTTATAAATAATTATAGTTAAGATATAGCATTATTTCAATTATTTTATTCGGTTTTAAATAGAGTTGATTTTTTAAAATCTTCATATAGTAAAACTAATTTATCGGTGACGTTCCCAACACAAAACCGAGAATATATCAGTGACTATGAGGTGTGTTTAATAAATTAGTAATTATTTAGGACTATTAATTATTTCTTATAACATTTATTATGGTGTTAGATGACTTAGAAATGGGGGTCCAAAAATAGATCTTGTGGGGAAGGGGGGTCGGGGAGGCCAACCTTAATCTGTTAAGCCACTGGTGTCTACAATCATTCGTAGTCACCCGATAGTCTGTCTCTATTAGTTTAATATATGCACACACATTTGCTAATCCATCACTCATCTCTTACGTACATTGACTTGCTTTTAGTTAATCAGTAATAAATATGAAAAGTCTATAATGTTAAAACATGTTTATACTTGACTAGCAGACTGTCTACAACGTTAAAACACGTTTACACTTAACCAACAGACCGAACTAAAACCTTTATAATTAGAGCCATACGTCTACCATACACCTATACCCCATCTACAGTAGGAGTGCTGGTGACAGCTAACAAAAACTACCAGATTTATCAACTTTCATTTATCCATTCGCCAAAACAAATTATCTGAAACACCATGTATTGATTTTTGTTGTCACATTTGTCAAACAATTTGTTGTTAAATTATGTTTTTCTTTTAACAGTGTTTACAGCAGATGACACGGCTCGTTCCTAATTTAATCCCTCGCAAGGATATCTTTAAGGTACGTTGAGGATCATTGCCGATCTCGTCCCCATGTTTTAATAATAATTATAATAATAATATTTAGCACCGCGTCTTACTACCCGTTCGGGTTATACGCTTTAAATACTAATTACTCTAATGGATTAGGATTTGGGAAAGTTTAATTAGAGGAAGTGAACCCGCATTTGCATGGAGGGAGAGTGGAAAACTATTGAGGAAAAACCACTCCCAGTTCACCCGACCGAGATTCGAACCTCGATCTCCTCGTCCTCAGCAGTCGAGCTCAACACGTCAAGCGCATTAGCCAACTACGCCACCGAGGCGGGACCCATGTTTTAGAAGCAGGGAAATATCTATAGCGCTATTCATCTACACCATCAGATTCGCCAAGAACGTAACAAATGTGAAAATCTCAAGGTGGGTTGGGAGGGGACGTGAGAAAAGGCAAGTGTTTTTACAGTTTTTATTGCAAAACTATTTTTTTTTGCCAAAATAAATAAAATATTGTTCCAGTACAAACATAGAGTTTAATATTCTTCACATGGTGATAGTAACAGTTCCTAAATATCTATTATGTGCATGGTAGCATTAGATGTGACAAACTATTTAAATGAAGAGAAAAGGTTGTCATTAAATTCCAGAACAACCTTGACAGATATTAAATAATTTTGAGGTCACCATGTGAAGTGAATTAAGCTATTATGTTTGTACTGGAGCAATATTTTTTTGATTTTGGTAAAAAAAACGTTTTGCCATAAAAACTGCAAACACATGGGCCTTTTCTCGCGTTCCCTTCCATTCCACCTTAAGACACCTGGGTTCAATAATTATGCCAAGATACCCGCTTCTTTAAGAGTGAAAGACCAACACAACGCGTCTTTAACGACAAACGGATGCGACTAGTTGTAGACGAGGTATAACCAATGTTGGCTCACGAAACTCCGGATTATAATACTAAATTGTTTCTTACAGCCTATTTTTTTTAATATAAGTTAAATTTTTAGAGTAATAACCTTCCTCATATGACAGCTAGAAAATGTAATAAATCTTATTCTGCCTAATCCTGCGTTAGGTCATTTGACCTTTATTGTCAGTTATAGCATAAATTATCAATACCTATAAAACAACACTGACAAAATCGTAAAATGTTATCAACTTTGACTGCAAAATTTGGCTTGTAATTTATAAAAGCCTTTTCTATTAAAATTAAACTATAACACTACCAGAATCCCCCCCTCCCGTCATAATATTTTGAAGTGTTATTGAAGTACTTAGCTAAGGTCAACACTAAATGAAACGTAAAAGGAACAAAAGATTCACTAGATTCCCTACCCTCTGTTTGTTAACTTTTTCTTTTAGTGGACACTTTTATAAAGTCATAAATGTTGATGCTTCCCAAGTGGAAAGTTTTAGTTGCTGGAACAGTATAAATAAAGCTTTTTTCTCAAAGTGCTTTTTTTAATCACAACGACGCACATTTACAAAATAATTCTGAGATAGGCCTATGTTTTTTTATTTTTTTAAAAATATTTCTGAAAAAGGGATGAATCTGAAAACATCGTTTGAACGCTTTTAATCTTGTATTTCTACCTGCACACAAAGTAATGTTTGAAGTCTAATATTTTTCAATCTAAGAATTTATCTTCCCATTTATGCTTTCTACATTATTAATTCACGTAAAGATAAAACTAATTGAAAGTAAATATTTTTTAGTGCTCCACGCCTTAATATACCCATCCGGACTATCCTACAACCAGGTAGGGATAAATAAAGTTTAATTTACCCACATTTGCGCAGAAGGAGAATAAACCCCGTTAAATAAACCTCGGTAGACTCAGTGGAAATTCTAGACCAGACCTCTATATCATCAGAAAACCAGGAAAAATGAGGTTTACACCTTAGCCCGCGTGTCCACTTGTGTAAGGTTACGTTTTTTTAAAACCTATTTAAAAAACACATCGTATTAGTAAAATGTTTTATTGTAGGTACTCAAATACTTTTTTTGTATGTTTTATACAGTATTTTTAAAATGTTTGATAAAAAGTCTTTGAAAAAATGTATTTAAAAAAATTAATTATTAATTTTTAATATCAGAAAGATTCTCTACATAGTTTACGAGCTAGACATTTCCTATATTATATATCAACACAGAGAATATCCTGGAATTTCTCACAAACGCTCCCAGTGCTACCGACAGAAATTTTAAATCTCTAAACTTCAGAACAGCTTTTATAACTGAGTGGTTCAAGGTGTCATTCCCGCAATAGACTAGACTGCTGATGACATTGAGATCGGGGTTTGAATCCAAGTTTGAATCCAAGGTATACTACAGATGTATTTTCCTAAAAGGCTTTTTCTATACACAAAGTTACGGTGAAACTACTCTATATTCAACCTTCCTAATCCCTAGATCACTGGAGTAATTAATACATATATTAAGGCATAGGGCTGAAAACATAACATATCCTTTAGAGTTTAGACCAACACTAGTGGCGCTGTTTGTTTTTTTGGTCCACGTCTCATTAATTACCGCTCCAGATACCAGCATTTTAATAAACTATTGTTGTAGGACCCGCTTCGGTGGCCTCTTGACCTAACGCGCTACTCTCGCAGTAGACTAGACTGCCGATGATGGGGAGATTGAGGTTAGAATCTCGGTAGGTTTTTACAAAATGGATTTTCACGCTTTCTCTTCACGCAAATGCAGGTACATATCGTTTAAATATAACCTTCATAATCCCTAAAACCATTATCGTAATTATTACATAAGCCTATAACCCGAATGGGTATTAAGACTCGGTGCTAAAAAATTTTTGTAAGGCTGAAGAGGATACAATTTGAATCAAATTTACTAGCATTTGTGTTGAGGAAAAGTGTGGAAAGAACAACCACCCCAGTACACACGAAGTGGTCTTACTTCCTCCCCGATGGAAGTTGTGCTACGGAATTTTATCGCTCAAGATAAATCTATCGATGTTTGTTGTGTTTGAGGCCACGAACACCGAGTAACAAGGCAAGAAACTTACCCCAAGACTTCAGAGATCAACAATACACCAACAACTATCAACAATATTGAATATATATGTTTATTGACAAAGCGTAGCGGGGCCCTGTTTTAGCTAGACCATCTGACATTTCATCTGTCTGTTTTCTCTACGATTACTGATAAATGCGTGAACCAATTTTAACGAAATTTGGAAGGAGTGTTTCTTAGACCTAGGCCAAACGAGGTAAGTACTCGTATATGATTTTACGATCTTTTTTATCCGTTTAAAGCTAACGTCTGCTCAAAAAGTGTTTCGTTTAGTAAGTCACCCCAAGTAATTTGATTTCAGAATTCTAAGCCATCGATCGAGCACCTCGGGCAAATTAATTAGAATTTTCACATCTAATGCAAATCTGACATTTTTAAACCACGTGGACAGCGAATTTTCTCCATGAATATTTCTAACTTGATCACCCAGGAAAAATATCAACCTCATAGCCAAGGATAAATTATGGGATGAATTCTAACTTGAAATCCAAAGATAAATTTAACATTTCTTAACTTAAAAATAATAAAATGAGTGAGGTACATTGTTCACAAAACCAATAATACATCCTTGTTATTGGAAAGTCCTAGTAAATTGGTGGCTCTATGTAATTTAGAGATGTATAGTTGTTAAAATAGCAGTGGTAGGGTACGTACGATACATGAAAGTAGCAGAGTCAAAAAATGTGCATTACAGTTAACCTTTCTAGCGACCAACTTGACTAAATAATTTGTATTTGCATTAAAATTTAATCAATTTATTTAGTAAATCTGGAGCAAAGTCAGTCCGGGACATACTGACAAGTTCCAATCCCGTCAGCTCCACAAATGTAACGGCCCTTAATTACAGAGATACTTTCATAAATACCAACGAAGATATATTTCAGTGTAAGCTGAAGTGGTGAGTCGAAATTCTTGTGTTTGTATTTATTTGAGGAATTCAACGTGCAGTTTACGAACTGACCGAATATATCAGCATACAAGAGTTTCTATGAGCGAGAGCGAAAGAGCCTACCAATTTTGCCGGGAAATGTATTTTCACATACCTCCCCGAGTTCTTTTACATGCCACAATCAACATAAGACCTACGGATGTACTTCCCCTCCAAAGAAAGTTGTTCTACGGTTTTTTATCATTATTATTATTATTATTATTATTATTATTAGCACCGCGTCTTACTACCCGTTCGGTTTATACCCACTTACGCTAATGTGTAATGGTAGGGTGAATGTGAGATGAAATGGAGGACCTACAGTTTAACTTGGGATCCGAACCACGGTGGAAGCCTGGCATTCCCCATATTCACAAAATGTCTTGTCAGAGGTGAAGGAAGGGTTTGTCAATCAGATAAATCTTTGCCGGGACCAAGGATTGAACCCCGGACCCCCAGCACAGAAGTCCGACACCTTACCCCTAGACCACGAGGTCACCAGGGGGGAGGGGGTTTTTTCGACCAAGAAAAATCCATAGACCTCGGTTGGATTTGAGCCCACGAAAATCGGATCTTGAGGCGAGCACCAAGCTCTACTGTATTTCTATTACTTGTAAATTCAATCCCAAGGTAATTTCAGCAAAACTATCGATCATTATGTCACTATTCTCCACACCAGCTTCTAATTTCTACTGATGTGAGAAAAATTGCAATTTAGGCAATAACTTGAAAGTTAATTTTTTGATAAATTTAAGTTTGTAAAATGATCCTACACCTGATACTTGTCTATATTACAAAGCTGGTAACAGTTAGTATTCACCAAACAAATGCTCTTACGTTCGGCTTAAGATGTATTCTGGAGCAAATCAAACTGGCTCACCGGGTATCCCAGAGGCCTAGTCCACCCTGAGGACATGTCATATTTTATGGTATATCCTCTACAATTGGATACGAGTGGTCACATGAATCTACGAGTAATTGCCGCTTTAAAATTAAAATTGGAGATCCAAAATAAGTCTCTATTTTTTCCCATTTATATTGGCTAAAGGATTTTTTTAAAACATTAATAACATGCTATTTATTGTCTTGTTACTTTTAATCATCCTAAAGTTGTGTTAGTATACTCATGTGTATACATATTAATCTCTATCTTTCTTTTGTGTGTCTGGAATGCCAGTGAAACCCCAGCTGGCGTTGCCATTTACTAAATGGCACTATGGTTTAATCCCTCTTGACCACTTAATGGTCTGGCATCTTGTATAACAATATCTTTATACTACGAAGAAGAAAGGTAAGAGGAAGAGAAACGAGATAAGGGAAGAAATATACGGATAAAATCCAAACGTATAGTGTGGTAATTTGAGTTGTAGTTATATGACGTCATCATTTGATGATCTTCGCAGGAAAAAAAACTTTAAAAAACTCATACCTCATAATCGGTCAGTATTGATAAACTTTATTTTATTAGTAGTATTATTTCATAGGTAATGAAGCAGAGTCCGGATTTTGATAAAATTTCATATTTATTTTGGTACGTCACAAACAATGCTCATAAGTACATGAACTCTGTTAATGGTCCCTTGGTTGTATTATTATTATTATTAGCACCGAGTCTTACTACCCGTTCGGGTTACACGCACTTACGCTAATATGTAATGGTAGGGTGATTGTGAGATGAAATGAAGGACCTACAGTTTAACGTGGGATCCGAACCACGGTGGAGGCTTAGCATTCCACACATTCACTAGTTGTGCTTAATACACATCTTGCCAGAAGTGAAGGAAAGGTTTGGTAATCAGACCTTTGTTGTAGAAATGTATAATTTATAGGTAATTTTTTTGATCAATTTTGGTCATTTTGAAATCTACGCTCACGTTTTCTTGGTTTGCGTCATTTTTTTAGTCATTTTGAGTCGTACCCTAAGCCCCGAAGGGATTTGCAAACCCTTTAGGGCTTTGGTCAAATTATAACCTTATCTAAGGTATCGCTATCGCCCATAATTTTTCTACCAACCTTAGTTCACCAAACTAAGATTCAAGTCCAAATCACTTTGTCATCGGCGGTCAAATCTATTGTGAGAGTGACGTCTTAAATCATCCTAACTGAGAGGCTGGTCTATCCACGGTCACGTAACCATACTTTTAATTTATGTGATCTATAATTGGTCAGTTTTGATATATTCTAAATAACACTAATATTATGTTAAAATGTTAGCAATGTTGGCTGCAAAAACATATATTTGTATTTTCTGAAAGGTTTATCTTACGAAAAACCTCCCCTGAAATGCCCGCACAGTAGAGCTCACAGATACTAAACAAAAAGCGATCCAAACGGAAAAACAACAACAACAATATTATATTTTTTCAGGTGAGAGGGTGAAGAAAAGACCGAAGCGGAAGAAATAAAGACGAGAGGAAAACAAAGAGAGAAAGAGAAATAAGTGATAATGTTACAATAAACCGTCCTCTTACAATACGGGCGGGAAGAGCGAACTAGCGACCCACTGAGTATAATTACGACCTTTATGAAGCTGACAGTGTCGACCGGCTGACCCGGGTTCACTCCCCAGAGGGAGGAGAGATGGGGAGGGGCAAGTATTGTTTTGTGACACAAGAAACGGGCTGGTGACATCACAAGAAAACAGGCAAGAGGGCTGTAAAAAAAATAAGAAGAGGAAAAAGCATGATTATTTGTAGGAAAGAGAGAGAGAGAAAGACGGGGTCGGACAGCCAGACAATGGGATGAGAAGTGTGGGGGAGATGATAAACATAAATAGTGATCACATCAAAAGCAGGAGCGCGGCAAGAGTTAAAAGAAGAAAAGGGACAAAGGGTGTGAGAAGGGTGAATTGAAACAAAAGCCAGGGAGAAGGGTGAAACGCGGATAGGGGTGTGGGAGGGGGGGGGGAGGGGGAAAGGAGCTAGCAGAGAAAGTTAACAATGGGCGCGAAGAGGAAGGACAATAAGGATTTAGTGGAGCAGAAAACGGTGCCGAGTGCTGGCAAGACGTCAGCGCGCCAGGCGGGCGAGTTTAGAAAACTTGGGAAGAAAAGAGGGGTAGTGTGTATGGGGAGGGGCTACCAGGACCTTTCTTACACAACCGCCTCTTTGGTCCTTCTTCTCTATTCCCTTTCTGAAGGGTTAGCCATGGCAAACTCGGCAGTGAGTCCCGCAAACAAACGCTCGCAATCAAGTTGTCCCACGGACTGTGACGTCCCGTTTCCACCAGTGGGTTGCGGAGGGGGAAGGGGAATCTTCAAGAATCAGACGACTTGTGTGAGCTTCTGAAGTGACCACCCGAAGGAGAAACTCCGCCATTGTAAACCACAAGAAATACCCCTGGATTACCTTCGATTGTGAGTGGCTACTCACTTCTGGACCCTTAAAATTAGTTTACCCGTTGTCTGAAAGTTCCGTTGGAGATTGCTGAAGATACCTCATAAGTTCAGATGCCAGGATCGTGTTGAAAGGTCATTATTAAAACGTTATTTAGGGATTGATGTCCTCGATGTGCATAGAAATAAAAGTGTTACCTACCTATAACCTATGTTAACACTTAAAATACACGTGTACTATTTTGATCCAGAAAACATTTTATAAATTCATACATATTTTGGAATAACTAGACGGATGAAAGTTTTATATGCTTAACTCACTTTTTTCAAATAGTGATGAAAGACAAAAAACTAATTAAAAGAAATTGCACACAGCAGATTAAATTGTAATATTTAACCTTAGTATGAAATATTAAACAAAAGGGTATTAACAATTATTTAGTCAAAACATCAACTATAGGTTATATTCTATATATTTATAAATATTACTTGCGGCCTCCAATGTTATAAATAATTTGTTTGTTTTATTTGATGTATTTCCTTTTAACCGCATATTACTACCTGTTCAGATATTATACATTTAATTTAATTCATAGGGTAGGGATGAGAAAGGTAGAATTTATATTAAAAATACTCGCATTTGCGTGGAATAAGAGTGGGATACTATTTACCACTCTTGGTATTGGATTCTAACTCCAACTTCCTCAGAAATGACAAAACAAGTAATTATGTAAGTCAAATTATAAATGAAAATTTATTTGTTTATTATTATTCTGTATTTATTTTTTCTCTTTATTTTTTTATGTCATGCACGCGCGCGCACACACACACACACACACACACACACACACACACACACACACACACACACAC
>CABFVX010007757.1:0-14206 GCA_902151425.1 Timema shepardi
ATTTCACACGAAATTAAATTAGAAATTGTTCACAAAAGTAGGAAAAAATAGGTAAATACAAGGTAGGGTGGCAAATAACATCATATGATATAAAGTATGAAACTCTCCTTCGTGTTCACGGAGCGTGTTAATTGCGTGAGTCCACATTTTCCTTCTTTGTTTACGGGAAAAAAGTGGTTAATATAATATTATCCTTCCTATCTTAGATTTTTTTGTAGGCTCCCCAAGCTTTTTCCTTTATAGATAATATAGTAAAAAAAACTACTGACTTTCTACTCTTCTTCGTCAATGAGTGCTGCCAGAAGTTAAGTTTCCCCCTCTAGTCTTGTTATATTTCGATCCACTTATACCAAGGCCTTCCTAAAACATAATCATATCGCGATGTCTTTGTAGGTTCTGAAGCCTAAGCTGCGAACTGATCGCTTCAGTTTGTGCGACCGTGATCGCCACCGCCATCGCTCTGGTGTGTAGATACTCTTGACGTCTCTCGCGTGTCAGCAACTTTTTGTGCCCTGATCGAATTACAAGATTATCAAAGGACCCAACCTTTCTCCATTCTACTTTTTTACTCTCTCTCTCTCTCTCTCTCTCTCTCTCCCCACATCCCATAGAGAAAGATTTTGATCACCAAAAATTCAAACTCGAGATTTCGATAGCTTTCGAAGTTTCATGACCCCCTGAAACCAAAAAAGTGGTTTTCGTGATGCCATCTGTCTATTTGTCTGTCCCTCGTTTTAAAGCCTAAACTATTTTACAGACTGTGCTATAGACTTGTATTTGAGGTGTTCATAAGGTCCCTCCGAGTGTTTTTGGAATTAGATGTCTAACCCAAAATTTAAGGATAGTTTACTTAATGGCAAAAGGAGAAAACATAGTTTTTTTTCTCGAAATTCGATCTAACCATTTTGATTAAATGTTATATTTAGACACTATTTATTACTCTAAGCAATATGGCACTTCTCATTTTCTTACTTTACATAGAGGATTTCCAGCTTTCATTATGTGTCCGTAGATATTGGAGACAGGGAATAACGTATCATTAATTTGTAGTACTGTTAAAGATAAAAATCTTTTATCTAAAATATATTCTTATAAAATCAATAATTTCTGAGCTACAGGATGATTTTAATTTCACAAACTCAGATTTAAAAGATGTTTTTAAACTCACTGGAAATTAATTTTACTTTTAAACCTTCCCTAATCTTTATAAAAGGTGCTGTAATTGTTCCTAATTTGATAAAAGACTTAAATAAACTCGGCGGAACATTTTTGTGGACACTATTTTCAATACGTCAACTGGGATATTTCTAACGGCTATGTTTATGTTGTTTCGCAAGTCTTGCGGCGTTCTAGAGTTACTGTAATACACCATATCCTTAAGATATACCCACAAAAATAAATCTGGAGGAGTTAAGTCTGGTGAGCGAGGTCCCCAAAGACTTTTCGAGATCATTGAAGAACTCACGGAGCATCTCCATTGTTTCGTTGGACGTGTGGCACGTTGCAACAACTTGTTTAGGCCAACAATAACATTCATTTGCTTCAAGCAAGCCTACAAATTGGTGTATGATGTCTGCGTACACAGCTGAACTAGCAGGCAGTCATGTCAAAAAAAATTGTCCCACATTATAGACACAGCACATTACACACGAACTCTAATCGGGTGAAGTGAGACTTCATGTAATGCGTGGTGATTAACTGCAGCCCAGATACGAGAGTTCTGGCCGTTAGCGTACCCGTTAAAATGAAACCAAGCCTCATCATTGAAGAAAGTTGTGTTAAAATAGGTAGTCACATTGTTGCGAGTAAATCTCCTCTACACCATTCGCACTAGGTGACACGCTTTTCTGAATCCATTGGGCGTAGCTCTTGCACTTTTTTTTTTTTTACATCTCGATTCCTAATATTTAGCTAGGGACTTAAACTGCTTCTTTACTTTAGTTCACATCTTTTAGCTACTTCAGTTTTAATTAAATACAATAATAGTTGTAGGAAAAACACCTAACCTAAGTGTGTCCTATTTATCTTTAATATTTCTATCTATCCTAATAGTTGGTCCAACCTAGGTATATAACATTCCCGGTATCCTCCCTCCCCAAACTGGGCGTCCTATCACTGTCACCAGACGGTAGAAGTCCGAGCGGGAATGGGCATCCCCCTATCCGCCATCTGGTGAGGCACTCTATCTGCTATAGCATCACCTATGGAATTATAACAAACTTAACCTAAGAATACATAATAATTACTTATTAACCATTACAATTAAAAAATAAAATAAACTTAATGTTAACTTAACCTAATTTGTCATTCCTTCTTGCGTGCAGGCTGCAGGGTCTTTATGCTACTACCTCCGATCCATCTTCTTTAATGATAGCAGCCATCCAATGGTTCAGTGTACAGGCCAGATGCCCGACAACTCCAGTCCAGCATCACGCACTTGTTACCAAATGGGCTGGACCCTATGAGCGAGGTATTTTACCCCCCTCATCAGCTGTTGCTACCTTAAGCTCCCTAGCTGGTATCAGGGTGCTCTCGGTTCGTCAACAGTTCTCACTACTGGAATCCAGGGGGCACACCTTCCCTCAGCTAAGCCCCGGATTGCCTGAATATCCCCATCATTGTCCACCCCACCAGCTGATAAATCAGTTTTATCTCTGTCACATTTGTTGTTTAGTCCGTGCCGTTCATCACGTATCGTCCGTATCTGATATTTCGCCACTGTCTCCTGTCGCATCACTAATGCTTCCTGTCCTGTAGTTTCTTTCCTCGTCATCACGTCTTTCACGTCTTCTGATTTTCATTTCTGTTACAGACTTGTTTCGTTCATGTTTGTATATATTATCCACGATTGCATCTAGGAGACTCCATCAGTCCACGTCCCGCAGTATGTGATACATCGTAGTAGCTTTCAGTGGAATCTGTAAATTTATTCTATTCTCCAATGACTGTGCACTCCAACACGACGTGTTCCAGTGTCACCTCCCTTCCCCAATCGCAGCTTCCTGTATCCGTCAAGAATCTGCATAAGAGAACGGCCCTATATAGGCAATGTCCGATAGAAAATTGTACCAAGCCTGGAGAGGGCTGCAGGTGTTCTATTCTCATCTTTTCAGTAACTCTCGGAAATATCCGTTGTGCTCTTCTTTCTGTTGAAATACTTTCCTGTTCTTCCTGCCCCACACCTTCCAGATATTTCTTAAATTGGGTGTTAGTTGCTATACCCTCTCTCGTGAGTTGGACCACTTTCTCAATACTACCTTTCCTGATCCAATACAAGGCCGCTCTCCTCCTTATATCCAGGTCTAAGGGCCAGATACACCAAAGCTATGCACAGGGGATCTGTAGCAACTGTTTTATAAGGCCCAGATAGCCTCAAGGGAATATTTCTCTAAGTATCTGGTATCCTTGCTCCATCTAATCGTTTGTCCATAAATCTTTACCATTGGGCTACTTTTGAGCACTACCCTAAATGGCACGTAAGTCATCTTGAAAAGAGCTAAACTCCATTTCATCTTTCTACATCAAAAGCTAAGCCCGGCGAGAACTGCGTTGTTCTTGGTTTCTAATTCCCTTCTCGTTGCTGCTCCCACAATTATGAGTATATCTTCCTCAAAGGCGACCACCCCCACTGTTCCAGGGAGTGTCTAAATTTTCACTAAGCCAAGCTTTAACGTTGCGTCCCAAAATACTGGCCTGCAGACCAACCCCTGGGGACACCCTTTCGTTAGTTTCTTAGTCACCATCATTTATGGACATCTCATTTTTGCGTGTCTTCCTTTTCAGTAGTCCTGAGGACATCAATAGAGGTTCCCTAGACATCTAATAGCTCGCAGATTCCAAAAAAATGCTCGTTACCACAGGTTATCAAACGCTCCCGAAATGTTCACGAATATTCCCATCGTGTACTTGTCACTAGCCTTATTTACAAGACTCATGGCCTCACAGATATTGTCCTCCGTGGATCTACCCTTACTTAGACCATACTGTTGTTGGTGCAGCCCTACAGCCTCTATATACTTTTGCAATCGATTGCATAGGATCTTTTCTTGTAATTTCCTGCATACACTAAAGAAGAAGATCGTTCTGTACAAATACGAGAGTTACGGATCCTTAACCTCTCCGTTACTTAAAATCACAGCTTCTTTCTCTTTCCAAACGTTGGTAACAAGACTCCGGTACATACACTCATTCAATAATATGGTTAGGAAGGGCTTTATTTGCTCACTAATGTGTTGGAGGACCTCTACCCTGATTCCATCTGGGTCAAGTGCCTTCTTCCGTTTCATTCCATTCAGGAGTATTATTATCTCAGCCTGAGCTACAGGATTTGTCACCTCTTGTCATAATTTCTTTCCGTGTCCTGTCTGGTCTTTTATCTATCCTTTGTCATCTTCCCCGTCATCGTTTTGGAGTGAGATTTCGATCAATAACCTTGCCTACTCTTCCCAATTAGTCGTGAAATCTCCATCCGGTTTCTCAAGTATAAAGAGCACTACTGGTGACCTTAACTTCCCAGTGGCTATCCTTAAAGGTACCCCCTATGCATTATCCCTAATTTATTTTTTCACGAAACCCGGGTGGATGCAAATTCTTCTTTCTTACTCATTAAGATATTGTCTGAGACTTACAGGATCAACCGTCCTCTGGTATCTTGTTAATGTAGCCTTAATTTATTTACGGAGTTTTCCAGGTCGGTCATTCCATGGTCTATTTTTAATTTTCAATGGGTCCTTCATAATTGGAATAGCCATCCTCATAGCTCTCTGAACCGACCTGGTAAACTCCTTGGCTTCATTAGTCGCGTTCTACTCTTCCTTCACTTCAGGTGGCAGCACCAGCACCCCCCTCAGCCTTTCCCCATTTCACTTTCTTATATGATATCTTATCTTTACCCCCATGTTCACCTGTTCTTTTCTCCTACCTCCTATTTTAAAGGTGATCAAATTATGGTCACTTATTGTCCATCCGTTCAGTACTTTCCAGTGTATAGCTATTTAATAAGCTTCCTGATTTATTAATGTCACGGCTATGTTGAAACTCGCCCCGGCTCTCCCTCGATACGTTGGTGGATTCCCCAGTAGATTTGCTACAATCAATCTTCTTGCTGCAATCAACTCTTCCAGTTTCCCCCCCTCTTGTAAGCTCGATGTCCACCTTTCCTCCCCTCAGACCTCCTCCATACATTGCTGAGCCACAGGGGTGATCTTGAATTGGTATCGGCCAGGTACACAACCAGAGTTCCTCTAGGGACGTCCTCTACTGCTCATATCATCTCCAAATATGGTTCTATTTCCTCTTTATACTGAAAGTACATGTTGACTAGAATGACTGTGCCTATTCCTGATTCTAGCTCGATACAAGTAACTTTTTCATTGCATAATTAATCAACCCTTGTAATTGTTACATTCCTGTTTAAAACCAACATAGCACTCATAGATGACTCACCAGATATCACCCCTCTTGCATTTACTGACATCTGTAATATCTTCCCACCCTTGGTACTAGAGGGTTCTTGCAAATATACTATGTCCAGATTCAGGTCTTCTGCCACCTTCCTAATCTCATCAATCACTGTCAAACTAGGCATAGCATTCAACTTCCCAATTTGTAGTCTACTTGTATCTGTCACCATTAGGGGTTATGCGTAAATACATAACATTTGGGCTAAACTTCCTTCAAATCGAATGCTATGCACCTATTTGCTTTTACAAAATACCGGTAAAGTTCTTCTATATCTAGACTCTCATTTCTTCTCTCGAATACCTTATTAGTCTTTTGCAGCAGTGGTTCTACTTCCGTAGGCAGGTGCATGGATTTTAATTGTATTCTATAATGGCCTCGGGAGTGGCAAAAGTGACTGAGTGGCCTTTCTCATGACCCATTTTAATTACATGTATCATGGCCAAGTGGAGGGTTTGCTGTTCCTCCAGCCTAGATAGCTGGAGAGTCTCCTCAAAGTTCTCATACCCCCGGCCAAGATCTATGATATCCTCAGAATCAGTTTCCTCTCCCTGATCAGCTGCTTTATCCTTTTTCTCATCCATCTCTATTAGCTGACGTTTCTGATTGCTTCGCCGGATGTTGCTATGTACCTATTCCTTCCTTTGGCTCCTCTTAGACTTCAGTAACTCTCCCATGTATTATCACAAGTCCTTTCTTCTAAAACTTTCCCCTCTCGATATTCCAGATCTTCCGTTTATTCTTGTACTCTTCCTCTGTAGAAGTAGAAGTTGAGGATACCTTCATCACCTGTTTCATCTTTACCTTTCAACTTACCTGTTCATCCAATTGTGTCGTTGTATTCGCTTAGACTTGCTTTCCCTTTTCTTCTTCGGTATACTCATATTCCTCCTCCTTATTGAGGGGGAATTCTTTTTTTATACTATTGATATTTTCCTTAATCATATCGTTGTGTTTGTCCATGCCCATCTCGTTAAGCTTGTCCAGTATCTATTTTAGTATCGTCGTCAAAGTCCTTATGTCACTACTCGTCATAATCGGTACTCTGAATTTGTCTATCTAATAAGAGTTGTTACGTGGCGCATTCTCAGGTGTTTGGATGTTTGCATTTTTTCTTGCCTTTGTTTCTGCAAAGGATACACTTTGGTGTCTTCTCTTTGCACTCTTTCTGTTCATGCCCTTCCTTTCCACAGTGTCTACACAATATCTCCTTCTTAGGGCAAGATTATGCCCTATGCCTCAGGTCACAACATCTATTACATCTCGTGATGACTAGATAATCCTTCACAAATTCACTACTAAAGCGTAAGTAGACCCAACCCCCAACTACTAGGTTTTGTACCCTTGCAAATACCTCCACAACGTGTTTGATGACCTGTCCCTCTCTCGGTCCCGTTTTGAGCTTGGGCTCAAGGCCCTCTATAAAATCTTTTTGGGAAATGTTGCCCTCTAGATTCTGCTTGTATACAACCTCAGATAATTCTTCCTCTGTCATATCTTGTGGTACAGCGAAAACTCTGATGAGTTGGCATCACTCCAACAGATCCTCACATTTGAGACCCTCAAGTACTTAGATCCCCTTATTTAACTTGTCCGTGTCCTCCTTGTCCTCCATCTTGATAACCACCATCTTACCTGCCAGCTGGATGGACCTGATGCGGATCTTATCCTTGGCAGGATTTAGTTTTGTTATTATCTTATTTTGAATTTATTTGGTGTCTTCCCTCTTACTGAATAAGATGAACACCTTTGCTTTTTTACTATCCAACTCCCTGTTGATTCTCTACACCGGAGCTATCTTGGCTCCCGGTACGCAATCTGGGAGAAAGTGGGCCTTCTTGTTGTGGTTGCTACCTCCCTACTCTTCTTTACTTCTTCTCTGAGACTTGTGTTTTATAGTGATGAGTTGTTGTACTTGTACCTTTAATCGCCAATAACCACTATTAGGTTATTTACCTCTGTATTAAGCCTGTTGGTGGTCCCTGTACCCGCCCTGTTATCTTGGAGAAGCTCATAAATAAACTCTTTCATGACGAGCATTCACTCGCTGGCATTCTTCTTCTTTTCTTCTTTTTCCATTTTTCCCACGTTTTGTCTTTCCTCTTCATACTTGGAGAAAAGATCCTCCATGAGACTAGCCTGTTTTTCTTCGTGTCTTCCCTGGAGATCCTTGTTTTTAGTGGGAGTAGCTTATTGCATTCCCCGTTCACACTACTCACTCAGATGCCCCTTTTATGCCTTGTGAAGGAATGCTCGCGAATGCTGGTTCACTTCCTCTTTTGTCTTCTTCACGTTCAAATATCCAGAAGTTATTTCCAACTTCTAAATTTTTTCCTCTACTTGAAGTTTCTTGACGACCCATAGCTTCACCAGTTTTTAAACGATTGCCATTACCAACCGTTTAACGGTCTATTAACTAATTGCTTTGCATTCGCTATGTCTTTGTCACACTATGTGTATCCCTATGGAAATTTTCACTGAGGCCACAGTGACCTCAGCTTCCGGTACCCTTGAACCTAATTTATTGAATAACTCCCAAACCCTTTAAGTTAAAAATTCAAACTTGTATCAAGATTTGTAAAAAAAAAAAAAGATGTTTCTTATGATAATACTTACTTAACTGTTAATTTATTATAACTATTGTAATTTTTAAAAACGTTAATAGCCCATTCCGGTTTCGAGTTACACTGTCACTTTCACTCACACGGGTGTCCAATCTTCTACTCTACCGAATGTGCTACTTTCCGGTATTTATTTCCGGTGTTTTACCGGCGACCGATGTGCACGACCGTCCCCAATTGTTTTAACAGCCACGTCAGCTATTACACAACTTGAACTCAGTATGGTCGTGGCCTCAGACGTTTAGTAGCCCTTTGGCAGGCTCAATAAGATGCTCCAACTTGTTGATACAATCGCCGAAGTGACTTACTGGGAGAACGTTGCAAGTTCTTTTAAACACTATCTGTAAGCTCGGGTGTTAACACAGACGGCCGGCCACTTCTTGGCCTATCCTTAACACTACCGATGTCATGTATATTAAAAAGATCAATATTTGGTCCACAAGGGTCAACACTTCGTATTAAAATTTCAACTTCCGGTTAAAATTTCGACATTTTATTAGGTGTTTCACATCTTCATTTCATTTCATTGCTATTAAATTCCTCATTTATAAATTTTGATCAATAAAAGATGTAAATATTGACTATTGAGTCTAAAATGAAGGAAATAGATCATAGTTGTACAAACATTTTTCCTAGGAGGTTTAAGGAAAAATAACATACCTTTCCGACCAGTGTGCCACTTCAGGACTAGATTAATTTTGAAATAGTCTAGAGTGTGCCAAGTAACCAGTCAGAACGAAAAGTTATCTATGTGCGGCAGATTTAAAGTTTGAAATTTGTATTTTAGCGCGCCGCGAACCCTACTTTCAGCGGGGTCGCAGGCCTAGTGAAGCCGGGTTTTAGTCAAACAAGAAAGCATCTATAACCTTCCAGTTTCAATAATATTATAATAATAATATTTAGCACCCCACCCGTCTTACTATCCATTCGGGTTATACGCTTTAAGTACTAATTACTCTGAAGGATTAGGAATTGGGAAGGTTGAATTAGAGGAAGTGAACCCGCATTTGCGTGGAGGGAGAGTGGAAAACCATTTAGGAAAAACCACCTCCCAGTTCACCCGACCGAGATTCGAACCGCGATTTCCCCGTCCTCAGCAGTCGAGCTCAACACGACAAGCGCGTTAGCCAACTACGCCACCGAGGCGGGTCTCAGGCTTGTTAAATCAAAGGAGAAAATATTAGCACACACGGCTTCAGTATGTTTAATAATATAAAATTGTTCATTAAACGAAATACTCTTATATTAAAGATAGGAACTTTTGAATTGGAATACTATGAAAGGGGAAAATCTGTATCATTTCAAGTTCATAGCTTGTTGTCTTCAACAGCACACAATATGTACTAAGTACGAGTCAAGATGACGTCTAGGCGTTCATTGGGATCTGACATTGACTAACATGGCTGTAGAAATATTATTGATACCAAAACATTATTCCAAGTTGGTAAAAGTTTTACTAAACGTTTATTTCTTTCGTACCAGCGCAGCCACCCAAATAGTACCATAGATCTGCGACCCCTGTTGTAGAGTCTGTATTTGCTGAAAGTTAATTGGTTGTGATTTTAGATATCATCAATGGTCAGCGGTCATCGTGATGACGCTATTTCATAGGGCTACCCACACCGATTAAAATACTTTCTCACACAGCTAGTGACCTATATTATATGGAGGAGGGGCGGAGGAGAAGGAACAAAACGGAATATTAGCTTGTTAAATGCCCGTGCTCGCCAACTTGCTTGTTTGAAGTTTTTGTGGCCGCCCAGCCTCACACTCGCCAATTAATTTGGTTGATGATAAACGAAGCCACTGTTGGTGAAGAATAGCGAGGTATAGCCACAGAGAAACCAACCAATGATGTCTCAGCAATAACGGGCGTGACTCTGCCTACATGGAAACTGTAATTTCAACTATATTTTCATCTGCACCGCATCTTACTACCAGTTAACTTCTTAAACTAAACACAAATTTTCTGTGCCCCCTCCCCCCCCATTGAGAACACCTTACCTTCCCACCTCACAGTTTTGGAACCAGCTCATTTTTGTATTGACCAGGAGGAGTGAGGTCTTGTTTTAACTCAACCATTTGGCACTTTGCTTGTCTGTCTTGCAATCACATCCAAATTCGTGGACCAATTTTAGATAAATTTTGTAAAGGCATACTTTGAACCTATGCTGAACGATGTATAAGTTATGTATGTTGTTCAATTAATGTTGACATCTATTGCAAGACTGACGAGAGCATCGGTTATTATCTATTCACATAATATTATATAGTATAACAACATAGTAATTTGTTTTCTGATTTGATCGCCAAAGAGAAATATCAGATACAAATCCAAGGAAGGATAATTATTATAAAATACATTTGTACTTTGAATCCAAATAGTAACCTTAAGACGGTAATAACGACAATATCATGGAAGCAGTGAGGTCTACTGCACACACAACTATTTGTAAGAGTGCAGTAACTATAAGAACACGGAGGGAGCGAGGTCTATTGCTCACATAACTGCTAGTGTAATAGGGATGAAGAAAAAGTAAGACGAATGCTTTTCACATTTGTTTTGACCTTTCGTAACGGAAGTTCAGGGATAAAGAAACGTATGTGAACGCTAACGTCTGCGGAGCACATGTTTTCAACTAGTGTTGTCTCACAGTTTAATTTGTAAGAATTGAAGGAGAGAACGGGAAACAGATGAACAGAATTAACTTCGTTGTTTGATCTGGTACAATTACTGATTAGGATGAAAAGAGTTAACTGGACCAGACTATCCGTCAATGATTATAATGTATAACTTGAAAAAACAGGACGATTATGGTCAATTGTGCCAGAACTATATTGTATAACCTACATGTCAGAATGAGGAGGGTAAATATTATAATTACTGAGAGAAGGGACAAATACTTCTGACACCACGTGGTCGTATCCATCCCGGCGTCCTTGGTTTGGGTCCTGACTGGGTTATACTGCGATTAAAACTGCTTTAGGATCCACGTGGTGGGTAGGCAGGGGAGCGTAGTTGTCACATCGCGGGAGTTCACGCGTTATTACTATGCAAGCACACTCAGTGACTGTCAAGAAATCTGGCAACGTATATCGGTTGCTATGACAATTAACCTTCCCGGATTGGTCAAGCATGTGACGAGCCTCCTCTCCCCACGCCGGCTGCGTGGACCCCATTCCTAAAGTAGTTTAAAACGCAGTATAGTATACCGTATACGGCCTGATCACCCTTGATCCAGGTGCGTCAGTTTAAATATTTAAGTATGTTGTGTTCTGCCACAAACTAGTTTTACGTTACCTACCAACGATTGGATTGGGCTTGATTTAAATGGAAGATAACCTAAATTAAAGATTACAATTTATTTCTGAGGATCAATTTACTCCACACTTTATTTTCTGTTTATAAAAGACAGGCTGATTATAACTAACGTAAGTTGAGTTGGAGTGACTAGTTCATTTCCAACTCTTTGACTGCGCGAGTGTGTAACACATGTCCACTTTGTTTGCTGGTGTTATCACGAGTGTTTTTACAATTATTGCTGCGATGGTTTCTTGCAACCCTCATTGCGTGGCCTATCCGGCACCGTGATGTTGTGATCAGTGCGACTATGGGTTCCATGTTCGATTATCGGCTGGTACCTTGGATATTTTCCTCTTAAGGTGAATTAGCCCAATGGCCAGCAATTGTTAGTAAATTAGTATTAAGACTCCCACTGACTCCCACTTTCATAATGACTATCATCACATCATCTGATTGCGGGTACGTGTAAACAGCCTCCATTGGTGTACCCTGGGTAACACTCTGTGGCACCAGAGCGGTGAATAGTCAACATACAGGAGACTGAACTGGTGGCCGTGTTCCTCCCGGTCAGTAATAACTAACAACATACGATAAAAGAAAAATACTTCCTCTTGGGCTATTGCCCTTCTTAAAAATAAATCGGACAAGGTCGTTTTCACTGTAATATAAAACATTGTAGAACTTTACTGTTGGTTTTTTAGGTTCGTAAATACTAAAAAACCACAATATTTTTTACACTCTTGTTTAAGAATTGGGACCAAGTGTCGCTTCAGTACGTCCTTCTGAACTTAAGATCCCAGGTTCAAATCTCTGCACGATATAAAATATACTATACCAATGGTGAAAGTAGAATCTTTCCTTGAACAATGATAAATTAATGGATTTCCGTGTTGGTGGTAACATGGTCTAAGGCGTCTCTCTCGCAAAAAAATTGACTGCTTTGACGGGGATATTGGGGTTAGAATATCTCGGATGGATGTACTTAGGGCGTTTTTTACCAAATGATTTTCAACTATTCATGAACGTAGTTGTTGGTACAGTTCCTCTAAATTGTATCCTCCTCACCCTTATAAATATAGCCGAAACGGGATGCAAGACGTGGCGCACACAATATTATCTACAAGGAGAATGGGTGTTTTATTGTAAGTTACCGTCCAAACCCGATTCCAGGAGAAACTAGGTTGGACTAGGCCGAATTAATACATCCTACGAACCTCAGGATGTACTAGTTTAGCCTAGTCTAAATTAGTTAATCCTGAAATTTTGTTCAAACTCATATTATAAACCAGTCTGGCCTACCATTTTATTAGGTCAACCCAGGTTTATATTAGGTTAGCCTAGGTTAGTTTAATTAACAATATTTGTGCGCTAGCTGTTCATGATGAAACCTGTCTAAGGTCAATTAATAGTGTGAATTAAGAAGGATGAAAACTAGTACTGCCTATCGGTGTATCCTAGCAGTGGCAGGATGTATCAATTCGGCCTAGTCCAACCTAGTTTCTCCTGGAATCGGGTTTGTACCGTAACATATATTCAAGAGTTAAGTTAGCTTGTAAGTATTGTGCTCATAATATAATAATTTGGTTTAGTAAAGTGCACGTTAGACTTACTAGCCCCTAACGAAAGTATTTTTTTAGCACCGTGACTTACCGCCCGTTTGGGTTGTACGCTTATGTACTAATTACGTTAATGGTTTTAGAGATTCAGAGGAAGTGTACCCACATTTGCGTGGAAGAAGAGTATAAAACCATTTTGGAAAAACCACCCTAAGTACACGCGACCAAGAATCGAACCTCGATCTCACCGCCATCGGCAGTCTAGTCTACTGCGAGAGTAGAGCGTTAGACCACGAGCCACCGAAACAGATGAAAGTAACATTATTCTTATTATTTATACCTCCCCACTTCAATGGCCGAGTGACGTCACTTACTTGTAAAGACGAGTTCAGACTACGCTGGCGTTTCATGTCAACACGTGTCAACATATCACAACACAACACATCAGCTTCCAGTGATCACACTGCCATGACTCATCTGGTGTAACGTGTCGTTCGGAGTCAAACTGTTGTCAGTTGACTTATTGATTCTGGTCAGAGCACACTTTTTTGTGTACGATTCGTTTATTATAATTTTCAAGTGAAGAGAAAGACTGGTAGCTGAACTTGATGAAGAATAGATTGTAAACGCTACTAGTATGTTATTTGCACTGGACCACACGAAAGAGTGAATACATCCTATAAATGTGGAGAGGGGTGAATTTGGTGAATCTCATAACTTATGGCCTACATTTTTGAAAGATGGAGAGCGCTTAAAAATTATACACAATGATATTAATAAAGGATGTTTGTACCCTTAAGGAGGTGGTGAAGCCAAAACTAGAAAGCTGCAACACCCAAATGAGAGCCAGTAGACCTATATCGGCAGAAGAAAGCCTTGTTGCATGAGCAAGTGGAAAATAAATAAATACTTTCATGTTTTTTTTTATTGAATATAGATTGTTTATCATTGTAAATAATTAATGGTATTATACTAAAAAGCATTAAGTCACGAAAAAAGAAAGATCTTCTTCACATACAGTACATTATGACTAGAAAATAAAACTAGATAAACTTGTTTATAATCTCATAACTGAATAAATGGTACGGTGCACCGCACAGACTTTCTTTCGCTGTTACTTACTCCGTGGCACTAGGAACTAGGAACTAGGAACACTCTTGCAGGAAATATTGAGAAAAGAGAAATATTTTGTCCAGCAAAGAGTATAAGAATAAAATTAATTTTTTAAGACCTTAAATAATATCTTATATATATATATATATATA
>CABFVX010007757.1:14226-28721 GCA_902151425.1 Timema shepardi
ATATATATATATATATATATATATATATTAATCATCTCTCCACAACTGTTTTAGATAATAAATAGCTTATCAAGTTATCATTGTTAGGTTGTAGTACTATTAAAGATAAAAATCTGTTATTAGAATTATATTTTTATAAAACCAATAATTTCTGAGCTTTAATCATATGATAACTTGATAAGATATTTAGTATCTAAAACAGTTGCGGAGAAATGATTAAAATTGGAAAATTTCCCTTAAGTAAAGTACCCTCAAAATCATTTCCATAAGAAAATGAGCATTACCATCTTTTTTATAGTGATAAGCAATATCTATATATAAAATCTAATCAAAATCGTTATATGGATTTTTTTTTCTCTTTTATAAACTACCCTTAAATTAAGGGTTGGATATTTATTTCCTAAAATCCCTCGAGGGACTTAATGAAATCCCCAGATGCCAAGTTTTATCCCAAACAATAAAATAATATCGTCTCCAGCCCAAAGACAGACCGCATTGTTAAAACCACTTTATTTTTGCTACAGGGAGTCGACATTATCAAATTCTCGAGTTGGATTTTTTTATGGTCACAATACTTTCTCTTCGAGGTATCGAGAGAAAGTAATAAATAAATTGAACTGTAAGCCTTTAAATATAGTGTTACCCGCTTCGGTGGCCGAATAGTCTAAGGTTCTACTCTCTCAGTGGACCATACTGTCGATAACGGAATGGTCAAGATTCAAATCTCGGTGGTTTTTCCAAAATGTTTTTCCACTCTCTTCTCACAAATGTGGGTTCACTTCCTATAAATATAACCTTCTTCATCCCTAAAAATCATTAGCGTACAGAGAACATAAGCGTTTAGCCTGAACGGGTAGTAAAACGTGGTGCTAAAAAAAGTCCCATGCCTCATTAATAGAAGTGGATACATAAATCAAATATTATCCAGTAGTAACATAGAGTGTAAGCTTCTTCACATGCTGATATCAACAGTAGTTGAATATCTGTCATGAGCATAGCTGCATTAGGTGACAAAACTTTTTAAATTAATAGAAAAAATTCTCGTTAAATTCCAGGCCACCCTCAAGAAATATTCAAGAAATGTTGAGTTCACCATGTGAAGAAAATTCAACTCTATGTTTTTACTGAAGAAATATTTTATTTCTTTTACCAAAAGATTTTTTTTCTATAAACATTGCTAAAACACTGAACTTTTCTTGCATTCCATACATCCCTACCTTAAGATGTTGACTTTGGGGAACCGGAGGTAAAAAAGTGTGATCATTCGATGGACAAGATGAATGTGATGCAGGTGACTGAAGTGGCTGTGGGAGGTGGTATACTGTAGGTGAAATGTACGTGGATGATTTTTGACGTTTTATGTCACGAAGCTTGGTCTGAAACACTGCATTACATTTCCACTACTGTTCACTCTTCAGGACTTAATATTTTGACCGTTGAAACCAAACTTTTTTTAAAAAATAACTCAGTTTCATCAGAAGCACAATCCACCCTTTTGGGTCCTCCTTGAGGTGATGCACGACTGAAATTAGAACTCATACGGCTGTTCACCTTAATTATTTTCACCATGTCGCTTAGAAATACTTTTTTTAAATTCATGAACCGTCCTGAAAATTATAGTTGTTCCTCACATTTCCACTTTGAAATGTTGTTTGCACCTTTACTATTGGATGTATTCCTTCCGTACATTTGAGTATGCATTTCGTAACTTTGTCCATGAATCTTTTCATTCTTTCCCTATAAAATTAAAGTTCTATTATTTTCCATGAACAAAAAAAAAAAGAGTGATTTTTCTAATTTTAAAGGAAGGTATTTGACAACTGGAAACTCTTTCCGATCATTGGGTATTTACTTCAAAATGGGCTTCAGCACTGTTGGAGAAACTGTCAAGAATAGTTGTTGCCACGCTATTTGGAAATTTGCAGTCAATTTACATGTCTGATCCCGACAAAAACAAATTCACAGAAATCGGAAAGGCCTTTGAAAACCCCCCACAGTGTGTAGTTGAGTTGGATGGTAAGCATGTGCAATTAAGATGCCCATATGGTGTTGGAGTTGCTTATTTTAATTATTAAAGGACACATTCAATTGTGTTGTTGGTGATGGTTGTTTACTGTCAACGGGGAAGCCACACATCACCTGAGAGGAGGGTGCTATAGTACCGTCCTCTCCACTGGCGCAGCCAAAGGAGGAGGGGGGTCGGGGTTGAACCCCCCCTCCCCAGGCCTTGCTACCCACCACCTCTTTCTCATCCCTAAAGCTGTTAAGATCATACATGAGGAACTCTAAACATGTAGACAGATTTATTGAGCTTCATGTACAGTACATACATCCAGAGGTGTCAGTGGAAAAATGCCAGGTCTGGCCCAGTAATGGAACTGGCCAGATCTGAGAAGGCCAGATTTTCCCCAGATCTGGGCTTACCTGTCCCATATATGGACCAGTTCTGGCCAGCTATGATCTTTCCACATAGGGAGTGTGAAGTTCTCAATGAACTGTCTATGAAATCAAGGAAAATTAACATAATACTAAAGTGAATTAGTTCAAAAGCGATTTTATGAGTTAAGAGGTAGTGCAAGCTGCTTATTAGAGTGTTCAGATTTTAGCTCATAAAATAATTTTATACATCAAATTTCTAAAATACAATTTATTTAATTTTGCATGTTTGTATATTCTAGAAGTATGCATAAATACAAATGTGCTCATAAAAACTAAATAGTCATAATAATTACAGTATTATGAGCATTTTTTATAAAATTTAAATTGTTTTGGATATCATTTCATTTTTTTGATGCATTTCTTTTTGCATTTTACAGTACTTAAATTTTCAAAATTTCTCGCATGAGAAACAATGGACCCCGCTTAGTTGGTCGGTTAAACTATCCTCTCCCCCTCATCCCCCACAAACGAATCCTGGCTGCTTCAGTGTTAAATCCTATCTATTTTACTGATTATTTAAAATCTACATTTGCTTGAAAATGGCTGTTTCATTTATTAAAATTGGCATCTGTGTAATGTTTTATATGATAAATAATAATAAACATAGTTAAAAAAACTAAATGAGTGTAATTTACTGATGAGCGGTTTTTGAAATTTTGAATTTAAACATAATTTTGTATGTAATAAATAAAACTTGGCTTGAATGCTTCTATTGTACAGAGAAGAAAGCTGTCATAGTTTTACGTCATTCAAGTTGACTAAAGTGTCCTGTTATACAATTTTTATATAAGCAAGAGGTGGTATGTCTGAAGTGGTAGGTCATATACACATTGCCAGAATGTGCCTGCTCTACATTGTTTATAAAAGCAAGAGGGAGGATGTTAGTTAGAGTGGCCCATCATATAAATATGACTAGAATTTCCTTTTATTACAGTACTTGAGTAAAGGAAAGAGGTTGTCATGGAAAGAATGACGTCACAGGATGCACACACACACACACACAGTACGAAACTGGCTAAAACTCCCAGCTAGAACTTGGTATCCATTCGGCACCTGCTACCCTTCATTTTGTGGCTCGATAAAGAAAGAAATCATGGACGTGCCTGGTAGAGGGGACGGGGGGGACACGTCCCCCCCAAAAATTTTACCCTTAAATTCAATAGAGAATTTATTGATTTATTTGAATAATTTTTTTAATTCTTGAAATTAGCTATTTTAAATTTAAATGACCTTATTAAATAGGCGGATCTTGCTTCATTTGTATAGACACTAGCGCTGCTAAAATAGTTTTTAGGCTGGTGACACTGTTATTGTATTAGTAAATTATTTTGTTTTATTTGCAAGTTCTTAACTTTTTCGAATAGTTGCAGCAATCTTGTGAATATTAAGAATAAATAGTGTGGCGTGTGGTTTGTTAAATGTTTTGTAAATAAATGAGTTTATGTCGTATTTGCTAATGTGTTTGTGTGTAAAAGTGAACTTAATATAAATCAGCGTGATTTGAGTAATATTTTGAGCATGGATCGTTTCTTAATCAAAAGAGAACAGGATTCACCAACTGAACTACAATCTCCTAAAAAACACTGCTTTGGCGAGTCTGAAGAAAAGTCCTTTCAAGCCAACTTAAATTTTAATAAAACAGAAAATGTGTTTAATCAATCACAAGTTAATATTTGTGAAAGTAATACATATCTGGCACCAAACCAGCCAGTTACAATACCAACCAAATTTCCAACTCAGAATTTAAAAGTAAAAATACTTCGGTTTCAACCAGCATGGTATAAGGAGTTCACTTGGCTGCATATAGATGTCTCTACAAACAGTGCCGATGGAGCTCTTTGTTTTTATTGTAATAGATATAATAAATTATGTCCTGATAAAAATCTTGCTTGGAAAATGGATCCGGCGTTTTCTAGAAATGGATTTAAAAACTGGAAAAAGGCATTGGACAAGTTTCGTTCACATGAAAAGTCAGATAGTCATTTACAAGCAGTTTTAAGTTATAGACAGCTGAAAACCCCGATTGATAACCAGTTAAACTCTTCTTTAGTTTCTGAACGTAAGATTTCTAGGGAATTTCTTTTGAAAATTTTCACTTCAATTAAATATTTAGCCATGCAAGGCTTAGCTTTAAGAGGAAATCAACAAGAAAGTGGAAACTTATTTCATCTTCTTAAACTACGTTCCGAGGATGATTCATATCTTGCAAATTGGTTGAATAAGGAACGAGAGGTATACACAGATGGAAAAATTCAAAATGAGATTTTGGAAATAACGGGTAATGAAATTGTGAGAAATCTTTGTGCTGAAATTCAATCTTCCAAATTGAATTTGTTTTCTTTGATTTGTGATGGTACACGTGATATTACTGGGACTGAACAGCTTAGTATATGTGTGCGTTGGGTTGATGAAAACTTAGAGCCTCATGAAAGTTTTTTGGGGCTATACAGTGCTAGTAAAACAACTGGGGAGTCGATTGCAGCCATTCTTTTTGATATAATGACCAGAGTTCAACTACCTCTTTCGAACTTGCGTGGACAAACCTATGATGGTGCTCCAAATATGAGTGGGATCAACAAAGGAGTACAGTCTATAATAAAGGATAGACAGCCTCTAGCCGTGTTTGTTCACTGTGGGGCGCACTGCACTAACTTGGTAACAAGGGATGCATGTGATACATCAATTACTGTGAGGAATTCAATGCAATGGGCCCATGAACTTGGAGTTTTGTTTTCACAATCATTGACAGCTAAAACCAAGTTTATTAATATCCGAGAAGCTACTTTTAATGGTCCTTTGACATCTAATGCCAGCATTAAGCCCCTTTGTCCGACCAGGTGGATATACAGAGGTGCTCAGATTGAAGAGATTCTGGAAAACTATTCAATGATTTTACAAACACTTGAAGCACTGTCTGTTGAAGCAAATCACTTACAGTCAGCAAGTGGGTTATTCAAAGTGTTTGAGTGAGGAGAGACTGTTTTAGGCTTCCTTATGGCAAGGAAAATAATAAATAATTTAGAAATTTTGAATAAATCTTTTCAGGGAAGAAAAATGAATACTTCCGGACTTATGCAGGCCATAGAAATAGTGTCTTCTAGTTTACAAAGACTCAGAGAAAATGACGAGTTTTTATTAATTTGGGGAGAAGCTAACAAAATCATTGTTACCAACAACCTGCAGCCTCTTTCTCTACCAAGACAGAAGAAACCACCAATGCGTTACACAAGTCCTGCTACAGCGTTCACTTCTACTTCAGTCGAGGACTACCTTCACCACGAGTATTTTGCCATTATAGACACAGCTGTTGGAGGTTTAAAGTCAAGATTTGATCAAGAAGGACTTGATCACATGAGAAAATTGGAAAGGAGTCTTTTAAAAGGAGAAATAAACCCAGTGCTGAAAATGTATCCTGAAATTAACGAGAAAGATTTTGAAATTGAACAAAACATGTTTTTTCGTTTAAGTGCACCTACTTGTGTTGAAGATGCCCTAACCGCATTTCGAAGGCTATCTCCTGAAGTGAGAGCAATGCAATAATGTTGAGGTTCTGTTGCGTATACTGCTGGTTGTTCCAAGCTCGTCATGTGAGGCGGAAAGATCATTTAGTTCGTTACGTCGCCTTAAAACATACTTGAGGAACAATATGACACAGAGGCGCATTAATCATGTGGCTATGTGTCACACACATAAAGATATGTTGGATAAGATAAGCATTCATTATCTTATGAACAAGTTTATTGTAGTTAATGAACGAAGAAAGAGAGTGTTTGGTGAAGCCTATGCTAATTTAAAATAAGTATTTTGTATGGCATATAAGTATTTTATTTATAAGTTGTGTTGTCAGTGTGGTAAACTAAATATAGTTCCTATTATTTATTTAATACAAAATTACTAATACTCTTGCAGATAGGGCTATAGTTATTTAAAATTTTGAACAACTAAGAAAAAAGATTGTTATTTTAATCTGAGTTAAAGGAAAATTTTTGAATTGGTATTAATGTTCATCTGATACATTTATATTGAATATGAAACTGAATTTAAGAGTATTTCTAGTGTACGCGTTGTTTATACTAAGTATATAAACAATTATTATTAGAGAGTGTTAAATCACTTATAATATTTTGTGTCTTTGTCCCCCCCAAAGTCTGAAAGCCAGGCACGTCCATGAAAGAAATATTAATTTACTGACCATTTGCCAACCTGGAACCTTAAAGAATATGCACGCGAACGCTTCTATTTACAAGAACTAGGATATTAACTGACGTTACAAAGTGGAAATGATCTTGTTTTAGTAAAACACAGGGAATGCCTGGAAACACTGTGTATCAAGGGTTCATTTATTTGAGGAGTATGTAGCATTCATGATACAATATATGTACTTATTCTTACAGTTAGATTAAAATAATAATGCAGGACATATTAATTGGAATTTATAAAATAAATGTTCATTATTACTTTAATAAAGCTTTTAGGCCTACATTATAAAAACGGACATTTATGTAGGTTTTTAAAATCAATTATTTCAATTTTTTTACATGATTATTATTTTTATATATTTATTTTTAGCCTCATTGGTAAGCTTGCGTAAGTCAAGCTCATTTAGTCTGGTTTATCGGTAACTAGGAGGACGGAGTTCACATCCCAGCTGGGGGTTTTATTCCTTAATGTTTTTCCACTCTATATCCATTAATATGCGGATACTTTTCTTTTAAATTATACCTTTGTCACCCCTACCAAACTAGAGTAATATATATATATATATATATGCGTATAGCCCGCACGGGAGAAGGAACCTCAGTAAAAAACAACCCTTTGATATTTTCCAACAAACAAGGTGTGGATCTTTGTAATAAAGGGATTGTCCGTATGGAGGAGACTACATTTCAAATAATTTAAACTATTTGAAAAATGTCACCTGGGGACGAGAACCTAACCCATTGAAATTCGCTTCAATTTCAATCTTGTATTGTATGCTTGACAGCATTACAGCCCTCTCGAGTTCCAGGTGGCTGTGGCATCTGATAGCACACGACACTATTGATCGCTCATAAGTGGCTGATGATTAACACACGTCCATCACAGACAGGGCCTTAAACTCTGAGGAAAGAATTACCCTTATAGCGGAGCAGCGTAGGGAAGATTTTTGGCTTGAAACTGCACCTTTTGATACAATCACAAAATTTTACAGAAGGATAGACCTACCTGAGATGCATTTTCAGATATGGTAGCAAAAAAAACAAACCCGCGGACAGGAGCTATGACATAATCAAGATGGCCGACACTTTGAAGTGCTTTTTTTCGTATACATCGTAAACCACTGGCTCAATTTCCGATTTCTTTATTTTAAATGAAACCTCTTTAAGTTATCTCTAAGATGAGTGTATACAAGTTTCTGATTAGTCGGTAGTTACTTAGTTATATAAAAAATAACAATAACGAGTGATAACATTTTTTATTATCTTTGTAATCACTTTCTATTCATTAGTTA
Organism: Timema shepardi; assembly: GCA_902151425.1. Taxonomy (NCBI): domain Eukaryota; kingdom Metazoa; phylum Arthropoda; class Insecta; order Phasmatodea; family Timematidae; genus Timema; species Timema shepardi. The sequence continues at coordinate 22,157 of CABFVX010007757.1, forward strand.
AATCAAGAAATGTTTCAAGTAAAAGTTTTTTTATTGCTTAATTTACTAAAATAAATGCGTCTTGTACTTTTTTCATATGACAAGGCGCAAGGCCATAATCCTTGATAAAACACAAGTAGAGGGCAGTCTGCTTTGTTGCCCCTCACCGTCTCGTTGCGTTTTTGCAGGAATCTATAAAAATCATAGATTTAATAAACGGCATTCTTTTAAATAAATTCTTAATTTATACAGCTTTAAAAACACACTGCCTCACCACGCTAGCCAACCCTCACCTTATTTCATAGATTCAAGGAAGTATTTTAATTAATCAATTTATTTTAGGCCAAATATTGGTAGTTATTTATTAAATGTTATAAATTAAATATTATGTTTATTTTTTATTATAAACATCATAAGAACGTATCGGTTTTCTGAGCATCTAGGGATTTTTTTGCTACGCTTTTACCTACACTGCCTTTATTTTTGTCTAGGATGTGATGGTATGATCAAAAAAACTATGTGCTGTGTTCATCAGTAACTGTTCTCTTTATGAAAGTTTGGCAACTAAGAGACATTTTTGAGAAATCAATTGGAAAGGTATGTTTCTCAGATGGTTTTCTAACATATTTTGAAAAGTATATTTCTAAAAGTAGCAATACCTGATTAGGTTTAATTGAGAATTGCCCTATCAAATAGGGCCTATTGATTATTCAGTTACAGCAAGATATTTAAGTATTTTATATCCGTTTAACCTACAATCGGCTGATTGGCCCCTTTTCAGCAATAGGAGTCGATCAAGCCCAAGAACAAAATAATGCTCTCTTGAGGGCGATGGTGGAGCCGTGGGTTTGTTGACAGATAGATAGATACCACTTCATTACGGAGGTGGATGATTTGGGGACCAGAGATTTCTGCCTGGATAAATCAGTTTGAAAAAATAACTTCTCCAAAAGAGTCATCACCAAGACAGCTGGAACAACCAACACCACATTTCCAACTGTTCTTCAAAAAGAAAGTAAAAGCTCTAAAATAAATCATTCCAGCCTTTGTAAATCCTTTTCTTGAATCAAGGAAAGAGGTTTTACATTTGAGTACCTGGCGCTGTCAGAAGAAAGTGTTCAAAACATCATTAACATTGAAGAAGTAGGCAAAACACAGTAATTGGAATTCTTTCGAAAAGGATAGCCTCAGATTAGACATATTTGTACCAAAAGATAATACAAAACAAGTTCATATTGTTTGGAAATAAAAAAGTTATCTACAAAAGGAGTAGAATTAAGTCAGCAAGGCTGACCTACTCAAAACTATGAAAAAATGCACATCTTATTAGATAAATGACATAATCAATATGTGGTTTGATATGGGTGTTGATGATAAAAACTTCATTAATGATTCAACTGAGATGCCACATGAAGCTGCTCAAGAGATGCTAATTCAAGATGGAGGTGCTACTCCTGATTTTCAAGGGCTTCTTGAAGATAACACTTTACAGGAGGTTGGTTGGTTCAAACAGAACAAATCAGATAACATCTATTACTTATGATGGCCATGCTCTTGTTCATATCATTCAACCAAAGGTGGACAAAACATTTCAAGAGTACAGTTCACAGTGAAACTGTAGGAAAATATATCCAGGCAGAAACCAGAAAGTATCAAGCACAGCGTATTGATATAGTGTGGGATATCTACCAAGAAAAAACTGTAAAATTATATTCCAGAGACTACCGTGGATCTGGAGAGTAGCGCCAGATTTGGGCAAATAACATCTTGCCAAAGAAATGGCAACACTTCCCAAAAATCCTAAAATAAAACTGAACTCATTTCCTTCCTGACCAGAGAGATTGTTACCAGTTCACATCGTATGGATATACAGGTGTTTTCCACTATAGGCCCAAATGTACTCTATAGTGATGAAAATCAGACTTCATTCGTTGAGGAAATGTGTAATCACAAATAAGTATTATTATTTGTACCACGTCTTACTACCCATTCGGATTATACGCACTTACGCTAATGGGTAATGGTAGGGTGATTGTGAAATGAAATGGAGGACCTACAGTTTAACGTGGAATCCGAACCACGGTGGAGGCCTGTCATTCCCCACATTCACAAGATGTCTTGTCAGAGGTGAAGGAAGGGTTTAGTAATCAGATAAATCTGTGCCAGGACCGAGGATTGAACNGATAAATCTGTGCCAGGACCGAGGATTGAACCCCGGCCGCCAGCACAGAGGTCTGACACCTTACCCCTAGACCGCCAGGTCACCTACTACAAAGAAGTAGATCTTAGGATTTTTGTTAATGCACTTGATTCAGTGAATACAGGTTTCATGTCTGTTTACATTCGCACAGTAGATACATATGTTATTTTGTTGGTTATGTTGCATTTCTTCACATTCTCAAATGAGGGTCTTGCTAAACTGAGAGTAAGTTTGGGCTGCGGAAAGATATTTAAGACTATTGCACTTCATGATATAGCTTAAAATCTTGGCAAAAGGAAGTCCGTGGCTTTGCGTAGATTTCAATCATTCTTTGGGTGCGGTAGTACATCATTTTTTGCAGGCCGAGGGAAAAAATCAATATGGAACAAAGTGAGGGTGTTCCCTGAAGTGATGGAGGATTTTTGGTTCCTATCACACCCTCAGAATATTTTTCCTGGTGCTATCTTCAATCTCCTCCAAAGGTACCTAGTCACATGCTACAGCGCAACAAGCAACTGCCTTTCGGTAAATGATGCACGTTTGAATCTCTTCACAACGCAAAAGAGAAATACGAAAAGTATCCCACCCACCGCTGATGCTCTGAAGTGGCATGTTCTGGGCAGCTGCTACAAGGGTGGTCACAAATGGGGACAGATAAAGGCAATTGTTGATCTACCGGACATCTCTCTTTGGGGATTGAATGACATCAACAATAACTACAACCCCATCTAGACAATCCAGCCTGACTTTTCTCTGGCTCTAAATGAGTTTGTTTGCTGTCAATGTAAAAAAGGGTTCTCTGAAGTCGCTACAAATGTTGCAAACACGATCTTCCGTGCACTAGACAGTGAAAAATATGCCAGGGAGAGTGAAATATTGTCTAAGATATTAGTCATTGTTCTGTCTTTGACATTGTTCCCTCAAAGTAAGCTTACTCTAGAGCCTATATTGATTTTGTTAATTTGATTTGAGTAAACTTTATTTCTATTTCAATATTAATTTACTATTATTATTAAACTTTGTTTTGTATTTTATTGTGTTTAAAACCAAAGAGTTGATGCAATTCACTATCGAGAAATTAAACAAACTTTACTAATTTATGTATGCCATTAGTTTAGTAATTTTTATTTTCGATATTATATGCTTCATATTTTCCTTGCTAAAAATATATAGTCATATAAGTTACTAAATAAAATATACCTTCACTTAGTTCAATAACTTTATAAAATTTAATTGTAAAGCAAAATAGGGTTGTTAAGTACACTAAACATATAATATATACATGATATGACACCTGTATGCAGTAATTAACCACAGTTATTTTAACCAAACATATCTTACTTCCTTGCGGCTATAAAGGAGATTGAGGTTGGAATGGGAATAGAAGTTTACGTTTAGGGGAACAGAAAAGAGATAGATTATGTTGAAAAAATAAAGGGATGTTCTTAAATACATTATGTTTATAGAGTCCAGCAAAAACGCAACGAGATGGTGCGAGGCAACAAAGCAGACTGCCCTCTATTTGTGTTTTATCAAGGATTATGGCCTTGCGGCTTGTCATATGAAAAAAGTACAAGATGCATTAAATTTATTAAAGTAAGCAATAAAAAACTTTTACTTGAAACACTTTTTTATTTAACCAATGAAGAGAAAGCTATGACAGTAACAATAAAATATGTTATCACTCGTTATTGTTATTTTTTTATATAACTAAGTAACTATCGACTAATCGGAAACTTGTTACACTCATCTTAAAGATAATATTTTAAAGAGATTTCATTTAAAATAAAGAAATCGAAAATTGAGCCAGTGGTTTACGATGTATACGAAAAAAAAAACACTTCAAAGCGTTGGCCATCTTGATTACGTCATAGCTCCTGTCCACGGAGAACTTTTTTGGCCTCCATATCTGAAAATGCATATCTCAGGTAGGTCTACCCTAAAGTTTCGTGCTTGTATCAAAAGGTGCAGTAACAATTCCCTACGCTGCTCAGCTATTAGCACGAAACGAATCATGAATGGCTCATTGGTAGAACATTGGCGTGTTAAGCCAAGTGTCCTGGGTTCGATTCCCGTGATCTGGTATTATTTTGCAGATATTTAAAATTGAAAAGATGTATAGACAAAAAATATATATATAAAGCGGAGAAACGATAGGGGATCAAGGGATCATTGGTTAGTTTACAAGTTTATTGGAGACCAAAAACGTTGCCGACCCTTTTCTATTTTATAAAGCATAACATATAGTTTATGTTAACTTTAACAGGACCAGTGGCGGCTCGTAGCTAAAATTAATGGGGGTGCTGCTCCAGAAAATGTTTAGCCTCTGTTTTAAAATTGTGTAAAAGGTAAAAACATGTTTAAAAAGAAAACTTATTCAGGAACTTGCTAAAATCTTAACAAAAAAATTGTTTTGTACTTACTTTAACTTAAATTGTTACAGTTCAAGCTTGATCTATTTATTTAAAAATGAAATCCATTCTTCTTGTTTTAATTTGCGCAAAAAGTTCAATAATTTTTTCCTTGATCTTTGGATGACAATTGAGGAAAGTTTTCTCCATTGAAAGTATTGCAAGTGTATTTAGTCTTTCTGTTAAATAAAATAACCGAAAAAATGAATAAATAGAATAGCTGGAAGCAGAATAATAAACTAATTCTAAACTCTTCTACACTTTATCACATTCAAGAATATGGTACATGGTTTTCAAGCACAACACACGCTGAGTAAAAAAACTTCCTTCCACCATCACGCCAGAGCCAGCACTTTGAGAGTAACCCCCCACCCCCACCCCCCTCCTATGTGCACATGCGCACAACACTCAAACACAACGTGCTTGAAACTGTGAAGCGCAAAGTTCCATGCAAAGATTTTTGTATCTTTTACATAAACTGTGGGATGGCTACTGAAGTACTGACATTAAGCTTAGGGAATAAATATTGTACTACAAAAATAAAGAAGAATCAAAGAAAAAATGTTATCGATAATATCAAGCTGAAATAGGGGGTGCTGCAGTTCCACAGTGCCTATACACGAGCCGCCACTGAGCAGAACTTATGAGACTTAGTGAAGGATGTACTGGAGTGTCACTTTATCTCACTTTCTAAAATAAGACTACAATACATTTTTTTAGTATTTACGATCCTTAAAAATTAAAATTAAAGAACAGGAAAAATTGTAAAAGATCTCCTCAAACCAAGTTGCAGTTTTTTTAAGTGACAGTAAAAGCGACCTTGGACGATTTCATTCAAATAAGGGAAATTGTCCAACCTTATCAATATTCAAAACAAGGACGTTGTGACGGATACGACCGCGTGCCGTTAGAATTATAACAAGTGTGTACCTCTTATGGTTTAGGGTGACAGTGTAACGCGGTAAAAGGTAAGCGTTTTTTCAGTTTTTAAAGTAAAACTTTTTGGCCAAAATAGATCAAACATTTCTTGACTACAAACATAGAGTTTAATTTTCTTCACATGGTGACCTTAACTTTTCTTGAATATCTGTCATCAGCAAAGCGGTATTAGAAGATAAACATTTTAAATAATGAGAAAAAGTTGTTATTAAATTCCAGGACACCAATGACAGATATTTAAGAACTGATTTTATCATAATGTGAAGAAAATTAAACTCTATGTTTGTATTAAAGCAGATTTATTTTAACCAAAAGAAATTTTTATATAAAACTGCAAAAACACCAACCTATTCTTGCGTCTTCTACATCCCCACTTTATGCATTTGCTAAAACTAGTTATTTGTGATCTCGTGGGGTAAAGGATGGGGCAAATATTCTGCTCCCCCTCTCATCTTCCCCTGGGTGCGCCACTGGTTTGATACATTAATATAAATTAACCTATGCAAACTGATCGAAAACAAGGTACTTAGCAATATTTATGTTACAAAAATATATTAGGCTAAGGGGAGTGGAGGAGGATACATAATGATTAAATAACATACCCTGTACTCATTACAAGATATTGTTAGGATAGTAAAGTCTCGTAGATTGCGGTGGGAAGGACAAGAAGCGCTATTGGAAGAATCTAGAACCTTGTTGAGAGTACTGACTGGCAAATCCAACGGAAAGAGACCATTAAAAAAACCTAGACGTAGATGAGAGGATAACATTGTAATGCACCTGACAGAGATAGGCTGTGATGATGGGGACTGGATAGAGCTAGCTCAAGATAGGGGTAGGGTGTGATGAGGGGGACTGGATAGAGCTAGCTTAAGATAGGGGTAGGGTGTGATGAGGGGGAGTAGATAGAGCTAGCTCAAGATAGGGGTAGGGTGTGATGAGGGGGAGTAGATAGAGCTAGCTCAAGATAGGGGTAGGGTGTAATGAGGTGGACTGGATAGAGCTAGCTCAAGATAGGGGTAGGGTGTAATGAGGT
>CABFVX010007758.1:2933-27084 GCA_902151425.1 Timema shepardi
CCCCCCCTTTTGTTCATGCAAATGTGTGTGCATTTTCTTAAACAATTTGTTTACTCCTCTATACATTATTAGATTGATTATAATCGTTATAGTCGTTTATAACCTTAGTTTTAGGTTCAATAACAATTACATTTAAATAACCAAACACCAGTACAGAACCAAAATAATGATTGGAACACAACACCAATAGCTCACATCTGGTAGACAAACATATTGATTGCGTTTCAAACAGGTGTGTTTTGCGTTCCCAAGAGGACATTTGTTCACGTTTCCAAATGTTATCAGTAGGGGCTTCCTTGCTGCTAATCTCAGCAAAGTTATATTTATACATAATACTACGTCTGGTTCATATGTTTTGGCTATCAGTATCTTATTCTAATTTAAATTAATAATTTAATGTATTAAGTATGAGCAAATTTGCTTAAAGTAAGTGCACTGTTATTTGCCCGGAACTATGAAAAAAATCACTTGATAAAAACCAACTCCAGAAAATATTTTATATTGTGTTTATTATGCATGCACTTTTTTTGATCACCCTGTATCAACACATGACTTACAAACTAGACAAACCATCATAATCATCAACAACTATTTCCAGCTTGTGGCCGGGTTAGTCATCCTCTAATCTATTCCATTCTTCTCCTCTCCTTTGAGCACTTTATGTTATCTGCTCCTACCATCTCTTTCTTGGCCTCTCGTGTAGTCTTTTTCCTGCATATGTCATTGCCAAAATTTTCTTTTGCATCCTCTACTTTTCCATCCTCATTACATGCCAATACAACCTCAGTCTTGTTTCCTCTACAATCTCAGTCTTGTTTCCTCTACAATCTCATGTACTCCCTGTACCCCTATTCTTTCCCCGATAACTTCATTCCTAATCTTGTTTCTCCTTGTGATAGCTAACATGCTCCGCACAAACTTCATTCCCATGGCCTCAACACTTCAAGGACACTTCTCTTTTCCATATCAGGTCTCTCGCACACCTATAGAACAGCTCTCCCTGCAGATCTACTCATTAAATCCTCTCTACTTACACCTTTCGTCTCAATCATGCTTCAAAGATATTTTACGTTCTGTAATTTTCTCCTCTCTACTCGATCCAACCTTAGAGCTTTATTAGGCTCTACCTTCTTCCTTGTCATTAACATCTCATCACACTTTGCCATGCTAATTTATTCCACATGCTTACACTTACACGTTCTATTCTTGTAGTTCTTCCTTCTCCCCTCATATTGTCAAGTCATCAGCAAACATCATGGCTTTCATTCTTTCCTCCCCAAGTTTTCCTGCAACTTATGCTCTTCTTATATAATTTTATACAGTGGCCCATCAGCGTTAACCTCCTATATTATTATTATTATTATTATTATTATCATTATTATTATTATTATCATTATTATCATTATCATCATCATCATCATCATCATCATTATTATTAGCAGCACCGCGTCTTACTACCCATTCGGGTTATACGCACTTATGCTAATGTGTAATGGTAGGGTGATTGTGAGATGAAATGGAGGACCTACAGTTTAACGTGGAATCCGAACCACGGTGGAGGGCCTGACATTCCCTACATTCACAAGATGTCTTGTCAGAGGTGAAGGAAGGGTTTGGTAATCAGATAAATCTGTGCCGGTACCGAGGATTGAACCCCGGCCGCCAGCACAGAGGTCTGACACCTTACCCCTAGACCGCCAGGTCACCGTTAACCTCCTATAATTTGTTCCCCTCTGCTCGTCTCCTTTCTTGAAAATAGGTATTAAAACTTCCCTTTTCCATTGTTCCAATACCTTGTTCTCACTCCAAACAACTCTCAGTACTCTGTATAACCATTGTATACCTACATCACCTGGTTCCACAGTTAATGGAACCCTGACTCTATGAATGTCGTTGCAGTGTCTCTCCAAATATCACCTCCCCGAGTCTGTGATCCTGGAGTCGGGCAAGTTTCTCAAGTTGGATGAGATGTTGCCTGCGTTGAAACGGGGTGGTCATCGGGTGCTTATCTTCAGTCAGTTTGTCATCATGTTGGAGATACTGGAGGCATACCTCACTATCCGGGGACACTTGTACTTGCGTCTAGATGGCAGCACACCTGTTACTACAAGGTACGTCTGCAAACTTAAACATAAAAGTATTTGTACTAAATGCAACACAAATTAATTTTTCACATTTGGATAGTGCAAATCTTTTGTGATTAATTATATCTCCTTTATAGGGTTTGCATATTTTTCTCCCTAGTTTATAATCATTATTAGACAATGGATTGACAACGTTGTTATTTTAGTTCAAAGAATGGCCACTGTGAGTATTAAGAAATGAATGGTTTGATTTTGTGGCAGTTCATATGGAAAATTCTCAATTTTTGTGTTTAAAAAAAATAGAGTTTACATAAAAGGATTAATATGTAAACAATAGATAAAAATTCTAATAGCTAAATAATTGGTTATTACTAGTCAAATCTTGAAGTATCCTTGAAAAAAAAAGGATTTATACTATGCATAACCCCTTAATATATGAATAATGCAAAAAACTAATTTAGTGAAAAAACTGTGTGTGTGATGTGAAATTTTTTATGTGATTTTTGAATTTAGCGTCCAAAAATACAGAAAGGTCAGCGCCAATAGTTTTAACAAAATTTTTCCATCGCAGGCCTATGTTATATACCATAGTAGACAATATATCTTGGTAGACATTTTATTGTGTCAGACAATATACAGTGGTAGACATTTTATTGTGTCAGACAATATACAGTCGTAGACGTTTTATTGTGTCAGACAATATACAGTCGTAGACGTTTTATTGTGTCAGACAATATACATTGGTAGACGTTTTATTGTGTCAGACAATATACAGTCATAGACGTTTTATTGTGTCAGACAATATACAGTTGTAGACATTTTATTGTGTCAGACAATATACAGTTGTAGACGTTTTATTGTGTCAGACAATATACAGTCATAGACGTTTTATTGTGTCAGACAATATACAGTGGTAGACATTTTATTGTGTCAGACAATATACAGTTGTAGACGTTTTATTGTGTCAGACAATATACAGTCGTAGACGTTTTATTGTGTCAGACAATATTGTGTCAGACAATATACATTGGTAGACGTTTTATTGTGTCAGACAATATACATTGGTAGACGTTTTATTGTGTCAGACAATATACTCTGGTAGCTGATATATCACGACATACAAACTATTAATATCGGGTGGGTGATGCAAATTTTAAACCGGTTTTTTGATATATATCGGCCAGTCTTAATATAGAATAATCCTCAACATGGAAATTTTGGAAAAATTATATGACTCTAGAATCTATTTAGCAGCAAATTTGATTTGTTTTGAAATAACCTGTTAATTTAAAGTGTGTGTATCAACGACGTATTGGATTGTGCCATGACACAGAATTATAATTTGAAACCATCCATCTAGACTCTACAGTGGTTCCCAACCTTTTTCAGACTGCGTACCCCCAGCTGGCTTGGTTCCTTTCCGCGTACCCCCTACCCCAAATACTCCAACCATCCTCCTACCCCCCTCCCTCACCCTCCACCCTAATTTTTTTCACCCATTACAGATTTCGAAAATTTCTCCAAAAGAGGTATATGTTGAATCAAAATAAATGGTCTATTTTTTTTCATTATATAGTTTTTTATTTTTGAAGTAAGCAAACAAATTAATACTAAGATTGGAAAAATGAAAAATGAATGTGATATTTGGGACTGTATTAAGTTACATAGTTTTGAAAAATTATGCTCAAAAGAGGATAAATACAACCTCAAATCCGAAGCTGCGTCTATTTATTTTGTATATAAGTATACGAAGAAAACGCCCGTTCAACAAGCTCCGTGCTAGCAAACGGCAACAAAAACATTATGCCTTTTCTAGAAAGTTCACTGTATTCGTCACCACGACGAGTCCAAAAGCTGACTAGTTTCACCATTCCACCATTGTAGAGGTTCTTCGGAGTGGTATCTGATGCGGGCTCTAGCAACTTCTCCTTTTCAGGAATCGACAATGAAGCCGGTTCAAAATACTCTTCTTTGAAAGGATTAGATTTCCACCGGTCTCCCATTTCCGGCTTTGAAAAATATTTTTCAAACCAGGATTTTAATCCTTCTAGGGACTCAATTATCTTATCACCGACTGTTAAATTTAGCTTGGATTGTGACAAGAAATCGTGGAGTGTTTCGAACACTTCAGGCTGTTCTTTTTTAATGCACTTTGCCCAAAAATAATTTTTTTTTTTCATGGATTCAATTTTGTTGACAACTTGAAAAACGTTACAATTTTTTTTTTTTTGTGAAAGATTGAGTTTATTAATCTGTTGGAAAATGTCACTCAGGTATGCAAGGCTTTGTAACCATTCAAAATCATGAATCGTGGATCCAAGATTTTTAGAAGGATGCTCTTCCAAAAAAAGGGCTACCTCGTGTCGAAGTTCATACAGCCGCGTCAGGACTTTACCCCGGGACCACCACCTAACTTCGGTGTGCAAAAGCAAAGTGTTGTGAATGATGTCCATGTCTTCACACAGTAATAAAAACAACCTGGAGTTAGTAGGATTTGCCTTGATAAAGTTGACAACTTTGACCACTTCATCAAGAACGTTTTTCAAATCTGGAGGCAAAGGTTTCGACGCGAGGCTCTGTCTGTGAATACAGCAGTGCGTCCATTTCATTTTTGGGGTGACTTCTGCCACGCGTGCACGAAGAGCTGAGTAGCAACCTTCCATGGATTTTCCTCCATCTGTGGTGAGCCCAACTCATTTTGACCATTGAATTCCTTTTTCAACAAAATAGTGATCAATTGCTTCAAATACGTCTTTACTAGTCGTACGGCAAATAAGGAGATTCTCTTCGAATTCTAAGTCTATCAAGTACTTAACAATTACAAGTAGCACAGAATATTGCGCAACGTTGGTACTTTCGTCAACTTGAATAGAAAAAAATCACAATCTTTGACATGACTTATAACTGTGCTCTCAACATCGTCTGACATGTCCCGTATTCTTCGAGACACCATGTTATTTGAGAGAGGTATTAAAATCATTTTATGAGCACTTTCCTCTCAAAGCATGCATCTGACAGCATCTTTGAGGCACGGTGAAATTAAATTTTCACCAATGGTGTGGTTTTAACCTAGTCTCGCAATACGATAGCTAATGTAGTAGGAGGCCTCGGTAGTTTTGAATGAATCACTTTTGGTGGATTCAAAATATGTTTTAATATTTACAGAAGTCTGACGTTTCAACCGTCGAAAAAACGTGGCATCTTAATTTTTGTGCTCGGGATGTTTGGTATGTAAATGGCGTGTGAGCAAAGAAGGCTTCATTGAACCGTTGCTTAATACTTCCCCACATACAAACACAGAGGGGCTTAGGGCAGTCTTCTTCTCCTATACACGAAAACCCGTGGTTAATGTAGCTGTCCAAGTACCTTCTTTTCTTGATTATTATTCTCTCTGAAGAAGAATAAGAAGAAACTGCCGTTTGTTTACTCACATGCTCTGGCACTGGTTCTTGTACCTGTAGTTGTGTCGTATTGTTGGTCCAATCAGTGTCTAAATGTGCACGGTACTTCATTTGGTGGTTCAATCAACTTCCGCTTCCGCACAGATCCAGTTTTTAGCCACTGATCCATAGCGTAAATCACGTGATTAGTAGCTAGGTGGTAGAAAAATTGTAGCAATAACACGCATACGACTCAATACAAACACCCACAACAAAAGTTAAACACAACACTAATTTATTCTTTGTTTTTATGCACAGCCCGGCACGCGTCAATTATCAGATCAAAAAGACCGAGGAAGGGTGAGCCGCGAGGAAGGAAAGCGCCAATCCTGAGCGAAGGGATGTAGGCGAGGGGTTGGGCGCGGGCAGGAGGAGGGAAGGCCGATCCTTCCAGCTGACGCAACCCCTCTTTAATAGAAGATTTCATTGATATGGAGGCCAATATTACAACTGACAATATTAGTAAAAACCTTACCTACTTTTTAAAATTCTTTTTCACTTTTTTTAAATTCTTATTTTTAGCTGGTGTCCGTCAATACCATTTTCTTTTCGCGTAACCCTGGTAGGGAACCACTGATCTAGACAATGATCTAAAATATATGTTTATCCACTAGAAAATAAAGTATGTTGATAATCAGCTGTTTTAAAGCATTGCAATGCATCATGGGTAAACATACAGCATGTGAGTTACTCCGCCACTAAGGCAGATTCTGTTTTCTATTTTCGGCGAAAGTGTGAATCTAGCTTAGTTCTCCACGAATAACTTTTGGAGATTTGGATACCCCTAGAAGTTAATTGGAGTAGTTATCGCCAGAAATATTTTGAAAATTAGATACCTTTAGAATTCTGATATTTTATGCTTCTAAATACAATTTAAAACAGTCTTCCACTAGACATTTTTGAATTTTGGATGCCTCCAGAAGCTATTTAGAGAATTCTTTTCCAGGAAATCTTTTTAAAATTGAATGCCTGTAAAAGTAGTTTGGAGTTTGTAAATAATTTGTATCATATTCGAGAATCGGAGGGGAGCAAATGATTTATTCTGAGGGGTTGTGGGCATTTTCCCCACTGAAACAAGAAAATTAGCTTATATGTCGGTGTGTAAGAATTTATTAAATAACATATATTAAATCGGCATTAAATTAATAATTTGTATAACAGTGTACCTAAACCAAGTTACCAAGGTTTTCTTTAGATCCAGTCATTATTTTGAGAGAATAGAAAAGAAAGACATCTTGCCCAACATTCTTTGTCAGTTTTGTTATGAATTTGAAATTAATTGTTCATTTTTTTAAGCACAGCAAGGAGGCTGATTGTACCATATTTATTTGTGAAACACATTGTAGTAGCCTTACATTTAAAAACTCACTTGATTTTTCATTACCAGAAACCTGGGTTAGTCGATTACAAAGAGTGTGCAAGTGAGAGGAGAAGAGTAGTATAAGAATAATTGAACTGGCCACAGGCTGGAAACAGTTTATTATTATTATTATTATTATTATTAGTAGTAGTAGTAGTAGTAGTATAATTTGTGAATGATATACTCTTATATTGCTTAAACATGTATTAAGTTGAAATGAGTGCAAAATAATTATTTTATCCTTACTGGTTCTGTTACTATGTTAAGGAAAACCACTAAATTTCCTTTAAACCCATTATTTAGCAGTGACAACATGAATTATTAATTTATAACGTTTGTGGTAGGTATATTTTACTTTTGAGATTTTTTGTTAAGTTTTAAGCTCAACATTTATGTTTCACAATTTGACCCTCGATACCTATACTACTTAGGCAGTATTTTTCCCTTCTTTTGTTTCAGACAAGACTTGATTGACGAGTTTAACAATAATCCTGATCTGTTTGTTTTCCTGTTATCGACACGCGCTGGTGGGTTGGGTATTAACCTCACAGCTGCCGACACTGTCATCATACATGACATTGATTTTAATCCTTACAACGACAAACAGGCGGAGGATCGATGTCATCGTGTGGGGCAGACTCGGTAAGTTTGTCTTTCGTAGACTGTCGACTTGAGATGAGTTTGAATGACATTGTAAAAATGTTAAGTCAAGTTTATTATTTCACGCCACTTTAGGAGTTACTCTCGTCACCCAAAGTTTCACCTAAAATTAATGAATTCAAATTATATATTGTACCAAGCTATACTAGAATTAGGGGTAACCTGGCGGTCTAGGGGTAGGTGTCAGACTTCTGTGCTAGCGGCCAGGGGTTCAATCCTCGGTCCCGGCAAAGACTTATCTGATTACCAAACCCTTCCTTCACCTCTGACAAGACATCTTGTGAATGTGAGGATCACAATAACCCTACCATTACACATTAGCGTAAGTGTGTATAACCCGAACGGGTAGTAAGACGCGGTGCTAATAATAATAATAATATATTAGAATTTTTTTATTAGTACCTTAAAAGCCAAGGTTATCATCACCTTACTCTAGGGGTGGGATTTTGGAAGTAAACTCAGAAGAAATGAACTTGAATCTAGCATAGCGGAGGTGGGGGAACTCTAGTAATAAATCCTGTGTGTAAAACGCCGCCTATTATACCCTTTATTTAGCCTGACCCTTGCATTATCCCACTACCATTCAGGGTAAACTAAGTGCACCTAGCAAACATTTAAACTTCCAACTTCACGTTGACCTGTAATCTTGTCTATTGCAAGTCTCACACCTCAAACCATGTGATAACCAGGGGATGTTAGTTTTGAAAAAGTATACACATACTTACAACCAACACAACTGCTGTGATTTCCTTTTGTATATTATCATTTGTTCACTGTTAGTGCCGTTTTGAACTGAGAATAGCTCTGACAGTAAGATGTGATGCGCACAAAAGTTTTTTAGTTATTTAAAAAAAGGGTATTATTTTCTTGATTAATGGAAATAGTGCACGTCACTAAATTTATAAATCACTGTTGAGATTGGTAAATATTATTTTATAAACTAGTTAATTTAAGAATTGCTATGAATGTTTCAGGGACGTGTCTGTATTCCGACTGATTAGTAAAGATACGATTGAAGAGAGCATACATCAGGTAGCACTAGAGAAACTGCAGTTAGAACAAGACATAAGCAATCCAAGAGGTAAGATATTAAAACTATCTATCTTTGTTGGCTCACCATTGCCTGCAACTAGGGCTCTGGCGGCTTGGGGTTTCTCATTCAAGTCAAGTATTTTTTTTAAAAAAACTCCTGAGTTTGAGTATATTCATAATTTTAAGAATAAATGAAAATAACACACACTCATTTTTATAAATAGCAAATACTTTTGGAAACAGTTTAAAAATTGGAAACACTAGTTTCTAAATCATGGCTTAAATTAGGAGGGATAGCCAGCACACTTACCTAGGTGATACTGGAGTAGAAATTGTTTAGATAGAACACTAAAAAACACATAAACACATTGTTAAGGACAAGCTTTCACTGTCACAGACAGCTTCATCAGGTCAGGAGAGTAGACTGATGCTCTTGGTTGAACTGTAAGGTTGACTGTCCTGTGTTTATGTGTTACTTAGTGTTATATCTAAACAATTTCTACTCCAGTATCACCTAGGTAAGTGTACTGGCTATCCCTCCTAATTTAAACCATGATTTAGCCTAGTGCTTTATACCACATAGTTTCTAAATTAGAAATAACCTTTTGAAAAAAACATTATATAAAAATATAACAACATTCAAAGGTATAATAGAAAAAAATAAATAAAATGGTTTCAACACTCGTGTCTTAAAACACATTCAAATTACAGTAACAATTAAAAAATAGTTTATAGAGTCTTCCGTTTCATTGGGCTGATATTTCCCCAAAATATGCCTCTGTAACTTTATTCACCCTAGAAGAAAATGTAAGAATCACAAGCAGTTAGAAATTTGTAATGTTTCATATCTAATTTATTAGTCCTTAATGTAATAATCGCTCGGTGATCACTTCTTATGTTCCAATTCCATTCCTCACACGCTAGAATTAATTATCTTATTACAAAATTTATTTCAATTCCACTTTTAATCCCTGTAAAAGTTTATATTCATACTTTAAAATTAAAAGTAAGATAATTAAAATAGTATCTCAAGTAGCCACTTTGAAATTGTAAATTTAAATATGGTATGTTTGGTAAAATATTTATTGCAATGTTGATCAACACTGATTTTAGACAGGCTAACCAACATAATTCTATAACTTAATACTAACTAATTCTAGTTTTGTAGCTCAACATATTAGTACAAGTTTTAAATATCTTAAGCTAGCAAACAATCAATATGTATTCTAAATGTTAAATTTTTAATATACCAGTAACTGAAATTAAAATGTTAGAAACAGACCATGTGAAAATAGTAAAAAAAAAAAATGACTATTCAAGTATTTAGTGAACTATTTAGCTATTTTTATTTTCATTGCCTTGTTATGACAATGCAACTTCAATCAATGATAAGTCAAAATGGTCAACAATCTTGAATAATTTTACCAGTCAAAAGTAGTTTTTAAATCTCTATTAAGGTGAAATTTGATATTAATTGGTCAACTTATTGAATGATTTATAATTGAAACTGGTCTAGGGGTAAGGTGTCAGACTTCTGTGCTGGCGGCCGGGGTTCGATCCTCGGTCCCGGCACAGATTTATCTGATTACCAAATCCTTCGTTCACCTCTGACAAGACATCTTGTGAATGTGGGTAATGCCAGGCCTCCACCGTGGTTCGGATTCCACGTTAAACTGTAGGTCCTCCATTTCATCTCACAATCACCCTACCATTACACATTAGAGTAAGTGCGTATAACCTGAATGGGTAGTAAGACGCAGTGATAATAATAATAATAATAATATTATTGAAACTGTAAATACCATCTAAATTAAATAGCCCATACTTACCGTTGAGTTTAAAAAATGAGATCTACTGCCTCATTTGATCATGTGTTTATTTCAGAGAATGATGAAACCGAGGCGAGGCACGTTGTAACTTTATTAAAAAGAGCCCTTGGCTTAGAGGCGAAGAAAACCGATGATTTGGATGTCAAGAAAACAGAGGTGTCCGAGCCCAGCTGAAAGTCGCCTGTTGCTTTTATTTAAATAGAAGCACTTGACAGGCATAGCAGTCTGTGATAATACAATGTCTCCCTGTTAAGATGATAACATGGAGTTGTCTAACATCACTTGTGTATTAAAGAGAACTATTAACTTCTTGAAATTGTTTTTATTTCACTAAATAAGTTTTAAAGGTTGTTTGTTTACATGAAACAATGAACAAAGGAGGCTATTGTGACAATACAGTCAACTCTCGATTCCACGACCCCGGGAATAGCGTCCCTCTCGAAGTAACGACCCTTCTTTGGTGAACCGTGAAAAATGTGGGGAAAAAGGTTGAAAAGTTTAAGGAAATCGGCTGTAAAATGTGTTTGTTGCATTTATTTAGGTCGCTGCGTTGCAATTATCTTTGTGAGTGCTGTATTACTAGTAACTAGGGTGGGTCAGGTATAAAAAAAAGACACCACCTCATCAAGTCCAGCCAATATCACTTGACTCTGTCCACCCCCTCCCACAAGCAAGACAATGTTTCCCCGCGCACGACTGCCGCTACAGCACGCGCCAGGCTTGCTTTTGCCATTGTTATTTCGATTCTCGATTTGGTTACTATTTTGGTTTGATTTTGTGAACAATTTTTGACAACCCATGCTATTGTTTAACATTGTTATTTTGATTTGGTTACGTTTTTGGTTGGATTTTGTGAACGATTTTTGATGACCCACGCTATTCTTTTATTTGATATGAACTTATAATTTTGACGAAATGAGTGAAAGGAGTACCTTCTTCAAGAAATAGGTAGGTTTTATTTTATTTACTTTTTCACGTAGTCTAAAAATTCAATTTTTTCGTATGAAGGTCAGGGGTAGAACAAAATCTGTTAAAATTCAAATAACGACCCTTTTCCAGGGAACCGTGAAAGGTCGTAGAATCGAGAGTTGACTGTATTATTTTAGCAAACTGGTTTACTTTGTCAACATTAAACATATAACAGATTATTTACATTAAAGGGTGTCAAACACCTTAGCTAAGGGTCCCAGGTTCGATTGCCATTTATCTTTGATGACATATGGGTTTACCCTTTCATAATGATGAATTAATGGCCGGGACCGGGTGTTGTGTCTGTCCTAGTCTCAAGTTAGATTACAGAGCATATGAAGATACTACAGGCCTAGCAAGCCGGTAGCGGAAAAATATATGACGGATAAAAAACTGACCCAAGCCATAGACTGGAAACAGTAATGGATGTAAATTTACTTTAATTAGTACAAGGTGACCTGGCGGTCTAGGGGTAAGGTGTCAGACTTCTATGCTGGCGGCCAGGGTTCAATCCTCGGTCCAGGCAAAGATTTATCTGATTACCAAACCCTTCCTTCACCTCTGACAAGACATCTTGTGAATGTGGGGAATGCCAGGCCTCCACCGTGGTTCGGATTCCACGTTAAACTGTAGGTCCTCCATTTCATCTCACAATCACCCTACCATTACACATTAGCGTAAGTGCGTATAACCCAAACGGGTAGTAAGACGCGGTGCTAATAACAATAATAATAATTGAGGTGGAGCCAATCAGCCCTTTCGCCAATCATTTGGTTTACTTTCTGCATAATATTACAAAGGTAATATGGATAATGATTAATGATGCATGTTTTTAAATTTTTAAAACATAACACCAAACGTAATCATAATAAAAAAACTTGATGTGCTGTATTAACTATTTGAAAAAAAAAAGAAGAGGAATTACAAGCTAGATAAGTTTTTTTTAGACCTTTTCGATATAAATCCAAAATACTCAACTGTGGGCATATCAATAATATGTAATACGGTATTTCTCTGAATCTGACGAGTTTTTTTCCCCCAAATTTGTAGCTTCAAAATGTATTATTTTAAATCTTTATTTATTTTAATACATTAGTGCCGGGTTGCCTTGTTTACCTCACCGGATATTTGGTTATTTTCACGGATTTTTAGGTTATTGTTAAAATTAACTACCTGGTTGTGGCCCTATACGATACTTGATACCCACAGTATCGACTGGTATCGCGATATTCAATATTATATGCTAAAAATTTCGATACCACTCTTTAGTATTCATCATGGTTTATTCCACAAATGGGTTGGGATAGTGATAGGCATAATCAAACTGAATTTTATTTCGTTGTGCTGTTTTTGATTACTTTTCCAATTACTTCACTACAATATAAAAAATTCAGCCATTCACAATAATCAAAATAGATTTAAAAACAAATAATGAATTATCAAATTGCTACGTATTTCTTAAAACGTTGCCTTTGCGTAAGATGCAAGAAGAAAGTCTCGTATAGAGTTGGGCAAAATCGTTCTTTTAAATGAATGATTCATTGGATTGGGTTCAGTTCAATGATCCGTTCACCATTCATTAAATTTTTTTAGAGGTAGTTTTTAATTAAATGTAGTTAAAACAATGTTATTTTTCCTTAACATCATTTAAATTGTTAGTAAAAAAAAATCAGCTTACTGTTTAAAAATGGTGATGCCTTTTTTATTATACTTTTTTTTTAAGAAACCACTTGTTTCCCTACGATATTAATATTTTATAAGTAAATTATGATGGACTACTTTGTAGAATCACAAAAACCTATGTTATGATATACCTAAATCACAATTCCCATAAATATTACGATTGTTAAAAATATAAACACAGTTGAAAAAAAAATTAAAATGATTTAAACATCTTAAATTACAATCCAAGATCAAATCAAGATCTGACTCAAATGTTCTGTAGATTCAACAATTGAATGAGAGCAATAGAAAAATGGTGACCAACTGAACCTCCGCTCACTCAGTGATCTGTTCGATATATAGTTGACAAATGAACGAGAGCAATAATATAGGTCATTGCATTGTTATTATCTTTGTGAGCGCTGTATTACTAGTAACTGGGGTGGGTCAGGTATAAAAAAAGACACCACCTCATCAATGCCAGCCAATAGCACTTGACTCTGTCCACCCCCCTCCCACAAGCAAGACAATGTTTCCCCGCGCGCGACTGCCGGTACATCAAGCACCAGGCTTGTTTTTGCCATTGTTATTTCGATTCTCGGTTTGGTTACGTTTTTGTGAACAATTTTTTGACGATCCACGCTATTGTTTTTTCCATCGTCACTCCAGAAGTAGTACAAGATTGTCCAGGAGGTGGAATGAGAAGATTACAAAGATGGAGATTGCGCGGCGGCATGGCATCCCGAAGTTGGACATTTTTCACGATTTTGCAAGTTGTTTGAAAATATTCTTCATGTTAAAAAAAATCACCCCTTTACAACATTCTTTCAATATGTGTTGACTTTTTATCAGAGTACATTATTATATTATTAAATTGAATTAGAAAATAAAAGCATACAATGTATTTTTTTAAGGAAAACCTCTTTTCGCTTTATGAGGTAATTATATTATATTTGGAAGAAGGTACAGGAAAGGTGGATAGAAACATATAAAAGGAGGGACAAACACAATATGGCCTTTACAATGAAAATAAGAACACACCTCGCACTCCTGCCTGATGCATTCTGAAAGAATGAAACCTAGGTCGGGGGATTGGGCAGTAATTATCGATTTTATTCAAGAGGAACCATTACCTCTTTGTCCATTGGCAGCAGTGTAAAGTGTGTTCTTCTTTTCATTGTAAAGGCCATATTGTGTTCGTCCCCTTTTTATATGTTTCTATCCACCTTTCCTGTACCTTCTTCCAAATATAAAATTCCCAATTCTCATCATTATCATAGTGAAAAGATCTTTGTATCTATTCAAAACTGTGAATCGAATGAGCTCATTGAATCCTCACACCGTGAATAATCTTTGGAAATCACTATATCCTCTTCCATTTGTTCATCACCTGATTATGAATTTTCAACTCCAGTGATCACACCCTCTTCTGTAGGCAGATGTCACGCCACCGAGGGCCAAAAGTGTTTTTGGACTTACAAATATTATGTATGAAAAAAAAGTGCATCGAGCAAAAACAATTTGTAATAAATAAATTGATAGAATAACAGTAAAAACACTAACACATATTTACACATACTTCAATATTTCAATGCTTTTTATAGCATCTTCCTCAGGAAGTAGTAGTAAGGATAAAGGACTGATCCACCCCGAAAATTTCATAATTATGTATTTTGTTGTGTACTTAGAGGCACACAGTTTTCAGGTAAATGTATAGGGCTTGCCCTCCTAGCCTCTTTTCAAGGTTTGGTTTAAAAGAGTTGTTTGGCGCTATTTTTTCTTTGTATATTCCTATTAATTTTAAACAAGTTATATTTCCTCTCCTTTGTTAAAATTTACACTTTATTTCCCTTTATTAGTTTCAACCGACAGTTTTAGCAAAGAAAGAAATACATTAAACGGTAGCAGCCTTACAAGAACTTTACCAGGGTGTCCAGCGACCTGGAAAACAGGGAATTTTATTAAATTTTTGGAAATTTTACATTTCGTCTATATAAAGCCTCATATTTTGATTCACAATAGTCAAAATATCACTTTTCTTCCAGTTAATAACCATCTGGAGTCACTTTCACACCATTGTCCATGTTGAGCAGATTTATATCACTTCTCAAGGTCAACAACTGAGTTTTGTGTCTTTCTGCCACGTGTCTTTAGCCAAAGTTGAGTCATGGATATTCACATGCACTAAATTTGACTAGGCCTACATTTTAAGTATAAGGAACTAAGAATGACTCTGTCCCACAACTATTTTAAATATTTCTTGCTTGAGGCAATCTTTTAATGGCTCAATACAATTTTACTGAAATCTATTTTTAACTTAAAATAGTCCATTTCCCTGGAGGTAGAAATTATTTAATCCCTTTATTGAGTGATACAACTTCAAAATGTGTATGTATCTAGAAAAAAAAAAACATACTATTTAATCTGTGGTCTTAAAAAATTATTTTCGTAATATACTTAATATCGTTAAATAGTGGTCTGGGAAAAAGTTAGGGAATTAAAAAATATAGTTTGGATGGACACCCTGTTTACGTGATAAATTTGGGCCTACTTAGGTCTGCTTTTTTTTATTTTAAACAGCTCCATACTGTGGTAATAACTTGCTAATATGATCAAATTAAACCAATCAAAAGTCTTGAAACAAAATATAGTGCTCTAAGAAGGTTAACAATAAGAAATAACAAAAGGCAGCTCTTTGTAATTTGATGAGCCCATAAAATTAGTATTGTAAAACAACAATTTTATTCAACAGACTTTACTATCAGTTAAGTTATGAGGACTTTGATGAGACATTGCAAAACTGGGCCTTAATGATCTTTACATTTAGCTTGAGGGCCCACCAAAAGGGGTTGTTGGCTTCATTTTTTTTTTTTCAAACACCAAGTCTTACTACCCATTCAAGTTTTACACTTTAGTTTTAACTTGACTTAAAAAAAAATTAAGTGTATTTAAATTTTTTTATTTCAAAACATGAGACAGTAAGACATGAACAGAAAGCAGTGTGTTCTATTTGTAAAAGCAAAATGTTACAAAGTTTAAAAATACATCAAAGTATAAACCAGTCAGTATGTTGTCGCATATTCCGTTTTGACCTCAAGCAGAGTTGATCCAGACCTCCATGACATCAAGCCATGTATGTAGTGGTATTTGGTCCTGATTGGAGCTGAACCAATCTGAACCCCGATTCCAAAAATGTCGTCTTCTTAAAACCTTCGTGACATCAAGCATTTGATGTTAGTGGCGTTATATCCTAACTAGAGCCAAACCAGTCCGAGCTCATGACTCCAAAAAGGGCGGCTGCTCCAGACCTCATTATGTCACCAGCTGACGGATCCCCTTTTGGTTTTGGACTTGCAGCTTTCTTCAACTGTAAACATTAAACCTTATATTATTGACTTTAAAAAGACCACTAATAGAGAGGTTGATGAGGAAAATGTGTGTGGGAGTTTTAAGTTGAGGCAAATATATATATATTTTTAACATTCATTCTGGACCCAGATATAGATAAAGCTACTGATATAAACGACAACCACAACTCACTAATATAATTACCAAGGACAACTACTTTTCGCTCATTGTGTTTGTATGCATCATGTAAGAAATACTAACCGAAAGCAAAATAACTAGGGATGGACCCTCAAATCCTTAAGGATATTCGTTATTCAAGAAAAATAGGAATGTTTACTTGTTTTTATCTATAATTCAAAATCACATATAGCTGTCTGAGCGAAAATAGTGAAGAAATTATGCTCAAATAAATAAATAGACGAGAGTACTTGTTTGTATCTAAGTCTAACCCATTTTTTGTCTCCAGGTTGGCTTATTTTGTATAACTCTTATATTACTATATTTTGCATTATTTTTTACACCATTTTCATGGATTCAGTTGTTTGTAATTCATGTGTTGATATAATTAAGACAAATTAATTATAGTTTTCCGAACAAAAGGATACGAACAATTTAAGAATGATGTGATGTTACTTAAAGAGAAGCTTGCCTGAGGTTTGCTGACAGATGTTTGTGGATGGTGCGACGTAACGGGAAGTAGAGGGAACCAGGGGGCTGTGGTGCACAGAGGAAGAATGCTAGGATTCTCACCAGTGCTACCAACAGAGGTTGCCTTCAATCCCGCCACGACAGAGAGTTTCTCTGGCCATGCTATCAGGACTCCCAGGAGACACTAGAAACACATTTTAGCAAACAGTAATCGATGTAATCATTTAATATTTCACTTATTTAAGATATTTAACAAACAGTTCTGAACTGACCCACCTCGGTGGCGTAGTTGACTAAAGCGCTCGTCGTGTTGAGCTCTACTGCTGAGGACAGGGAGATCGAGGTTCGAATCTCGGTTGGGTGAATTGGGGGTGGTGTTTCCTAAATGGTTTTCCACTCTCACTCCACATAAATGCGGGTTCACTTCCTCTAACTCAACCTTCCCAATTCCTAATCCATTAGCGTAATTAGTACTTCAAGTGTATAACCCGAACAGGTAGTAAGACGCGGTGCTATATATACTATACAGTTTGTATTATTTTGTAGGTATTGATAATATCTATCAAGAGTGACAGATGCAGACAACATTACTTAATGTATGAATATAACAATATTTTAGTAACTACCAGATTCTGTCCATCCTATCAAAATTAGGTTATAGCATATTTTAGGTTAGATTTGACCCATCTCTAAAATAAAAATATTATTAACACATATATGTTTTAGTACCTGGCTCTTTTGAACACTCCTCCTGATGTTATTTTGAATGTATTGACTGAACACATCCATGTCAAACGGGTCGATTTTTTCTTCAAATTTGTCACTTATTTCTTGAGATTTTCCTATAAGAATCTAAGATAAAATTATAAATATATTAATAGATATCTAGTTAAATAATTAAATGTTACAGTGAAATCTCATAATAACAGATAGCCTCCAGGATAAAAAAAAAGTATATTATTAAGAAGTGGCTTTTATTTGGAAAAATGGTGACCTGGCGGTCTAGGGGGTAAGGTGTCAGACTTCTGTGCCGGTGGCCGGGGTTCAATCCTCGGTCCCGGCACAGATTTATCTGATTACCAAACCATTCCTTCACCTCTGACAAGACATCTTGTGAAATTAAACTGTAGGTCCTTCATTTCATCTCACAATCACCCTACCATTACACATTAGCGTAAGTGCGTATAACCCGAACGGGTAGTAGGTCACGGTGCTAATAATAATAATAATAATTGGAAAAATATGTGTTTTAAATCATACTTCTAGAACATTGTTCATCCTGTTGAGTAGTGTAAGCAGAATATTATGAATAATAAATCATTGTATGTAGCCTTGTGCACAGATTGAATAATACACAGAACAATATGCAAATGAAACAAAATATAAACAGTAGACCTTTTGTACTGTATATGTGCACATGAGCATAGGCCACTGCTGGAACATCCCCTCACTGATATGAGAAGGAGGTATAACCTTGAAGTATCTTCATGTGAGACAATGGCATTCCTGACATTCCTACAGTAGAATACTCTAGCACCGCGTCTTACTACCCGTCCGGGTTATACGCACTTGCGCTGATGTGTAGTGGTAGGGTGATTGTGAGATGAAATGGAGGACCTACAGTTTAACGTGGGATCCGAACCATGGTGGAGGCCTGGCATTCAAGAGGTGAAGGAAGGGTTTGGTAATCAGATAAATCTGTGCCGGGACCGAGGATTGAACCCCAGCCGCCAGCACAGAGGTCTGACACGTTACCCCTAGACCGCCAGGTCACCGACAAGAGAGAGAGAGAGATTTAATAAATTATCGTAATCACCAGATTTTGACCCCGCTGTAAATAAACCAAAATCCCTTAAATTGAAATGAACATGATAGTAGACTATGTCCTTATCCTTAAGATATTAAAATAAGCACCTTATGGTCACGGGGCAGCAGTAACATGGTGAGGTATTTGACATCCAGCAGGTATTGCAGGGCCTGGGATTGACACAAGGACCCTTCCTGACTGACACCCTTGTAGGATTCCAATAAGTCACTAGTCAGATGTTCCACTATATCTTGGTGAATCTTCCTGTAATACAATAAGAAAACAAGGTGACAACGAGCGAGAACATTTTAAACTCACGAATCTGAAATATGTTTTCTAGTCAATTGGTTATTTCAATATACAACTTATGATTAATTTTACCTGAATCAATATAATTTAAATCATACTCTTTATATTGAAAAAATGACACCTTGACATGGGACTTGAACCTGGGACCTGTGGCTCAGTATGCCAATCATCTTACAGTCTGTGGTAAACGTGGGAAAATCGTCAGCTACAGTAGCCCCGCGGCTTCTTTGATGCTGACTGACAGCTCACAGCTGACTTCTGACAGTCAACATTTAGGTGTAGTACCTAAATTTTGGCTGTCAGAAGTGACAGCTGCTAAACACATGTTTTTGCAGATCATATGGTTCCGCGTAGGGGTACATAATTTGTTCTGGTAACTTTTCAAAGCTGTCAGTCAGCACCAAAGAAGCCATGGGGCTACTGTACATATGAGTGATCAATTAAGATTGTGAGCTATCAGATAATGCAGTCACCTTCGGTTCAAGATGGCTTTAATTTAAATGAGTTGAGAATGACACTTGGAAATGGTCTCCACACCATTAGATTATATGTAGGGGTCTGCGAGCTCAAGTTTTCTGATTTGAGTCGATCTCAGGTGAGTTTCTCATCAAACTTTTGAGTATTGAGACGAGTCGAGCTTGGGTTCAATAAATATATAGTTTTTAAATTTAATTATGTGAATATAAAAAAAAGTGTTTTTTTTTAATTGAAATAAGGCTCATATATTTAAAAAAAAAGTTTTAAATTTAAAATTATTTAATTAAATTTTAAATATAGTGTGATAATAACAATTATTTATTATTCAATTCCATATTCATAAATGGGTGACCTGGCGGTCTAGGGGTAAGTTGTCGGACTTCTGTGCTGGTGGCTGTGGTTCAATCCTCGGTCCAGGCAGAGATTAATCTGATTACCAAACCGTTCCTTCACCTCTGACAAGACATCTTGTGAATGGGGGGAATGCCAGGCCTCCACCGTGGTTCGGATTCCACGTTAAACTGTAGGTCCGTCATTTCATCTCACAATCACCCTACCATTACACATTAGCGTAAGTGCGTATAACCCGAACGGTTAGTAAGACGCGGTGCTAATAATAATAAACATATTCATAAAGAAAGTTTAGAAAAAAAATATTCAAGAAAATATGTTTGGATTTGAAGAGGTATCAATATTTAAAAAAAACTTATTTCCTGTCTATTTGGAGTGGAGCTGTTCATATGATGCTGGTCTCAATCTAGAGAGAAAAATTTGAGCATTAGTGTTCTGGTGTGTCGGTGCGCCCACCTCCTTACTTCCTAATGATAGTGACATGAGCAACGGCATGCTAGCCCACAAGGTAGTCTCTATAGTAGGGATACTGGTTTGTAGTGTAACCATGTTACAACAACAAGCTCAATCTAATGGGAGGACACTCACCCTCTGCCCTGTTGAACTTAAACACTGGAGCACATGTGCCGCGACTTCCTCTCCCTAGAACTCAAACC
Organism: Timema shepardi; assembly: GCA_902151425.1. Lineage (NCBI taxonomy): Eukaryota > Metazoa > Arthropoda > Insecta > Phasmatodea > Timematidae > Timema > Timema shepardi. Next base: position 23,566 of record CABFVX010007758.1, read on the forward strand.
CACAGACTAAATGGAGATATGATCCAAAGGTCTGCTCATGAAGGAAGCCACGCCCAGAAACAAACGAATGATGACAACTCCATGAGTTTAGTTTTCCCCTCTTTCCCTCCATTTTCCCCTCCCTTTCTCCCTCCCACTGAGGGCATGTCATGTATTTGTGCCTGCTATATATTGTGATGTTTCTTTTGTGTGAGCACTCATTGTATAACTGGCTTACTAGGTGAGAACGGCAAATTAGGCTTGAACTTAATTATATTCTTCAGAATTATCTCGGTTATATTATGGGGAACCTTTCAAAATTATTATTTTCGAACTTATTATTTTAAATTTCTATTACAGGATGAGTTTTTTTTTTTGTATTAGCGTGGTTAATTGTAACCACCTATCTATTAGTAATTTTCCTATTAGGGGAGTTTAACCATTCTCCTATGCAACATAACTTCTGTTTCGCCGTTTTGCGACTTGCGTCTAATTGCTCTCATGCCGTCGGTCTAATTAGCAGTTGATGTTATTTTCAGAATATTTTGAGTATGTTTAGCTTAGATAGTTTAAATTTGCATATTGTTGTGTGTGGACCAAGCACTTTAACATTCAGATAAATGTGCTTATAACTTTAACTGTTTCATACTTATGTTATGTTGTGGTGATAAACCAAATAGTTATTGTGTGAGTCAATAATTCCTTGATAGTCTAAGATTTACATTCTATCATGTGGGAATCAAGAACTTTAACTGTAAGCAATATGCTCATAACAATTATTGCTTTGAAATTAATATTTAATAGTACGAGAAGGAGGCTCTTAAACTATTAGCATAGCTCTTTGTATCTTTGATAGCTATGAATAGCATTTGATTGCTATGGGAAAGCGGAACGCTTTGGTTCCTTAGATTTATAGCTTACTACTTAATTTCTTTAAATTCCAGTTTAGGTTGAGCACATATATATATTTAGTACTGTTATATTAAACTTTGATGCATTTGAACATTGTTAGGATTATCATCCATTATGTATCTTAACTTCAATTATGTTAAGAGTACATATTATTAGAGCATGAGTGTAAGGCGCTTAGTAAATGGTGTTGAAATTGAGTCCTTAGGGACTTTGTGCAGCCTAAATACCTTAGCCGCAAGGCGGCTGATTTATTATATTTGAAAGTTATAATTTTTTCTCTAAAAACATTATGATAGTACAAATGATTGTCACAAGGTGACTAAATATTTTAAATTGAGTTAATCCATATTTAGACTTTTGAGTCGTAACTTGTTGTTTGCTATCCTTGATGGTAGTTATAGTCGTCTCTCACTATGAACTCAACTTTATGTGCATACTAATTAAATAATATGTATATATTTAATTCTAGTTATATTTTTATATATTATATTTAACTACAAATCTTCGACTTAACTCACTTTGGGCGATACCATGACATTTGTAATATTTATTGTGTACCATCTATTTCTAATATGTCAAATAAAATATATACTTTTATTCTCTGGTAACTCCTTGACTGTTAGTTCTCACGGTTCCATGCAAAGTTAAGGTAGTTACAGTAGGAACAATGCGAGTGCGCTCAGGTCAAGACTGGGCAATGGTTAAACAGGGTGATCCAAAATTTGCGCAACCCTTTTTTTCCAAAGATATTTCTCGCAGAAGAACATGAAAAGTGAACACGTTGTTTATATGTATGGCAACACTGTAATGTTGGCCGGGTGTTGTGCAGGCCGTGTGACCTTGAGACATACACTAGGTCTAGCCAGTTGAGTTACAGCATTTGAAAGTATGAGATGAGTTTTTCATGAGCAGGGCGAGTATTCATTTTGGAACATTATTTTAACGCAAATTCGTACACGGAATGCCAACAATAGTTTGTGCTTAGTATTCCGGAATCGCACCGAATAAATCCACAATATGCCAAATTGTACACTTTTAGAAACAGGCAGTGTGAGTGACGAGAAGCGTTTTGGCTGTCCTTCAAGTCTGAGTGATCAAAATTTGAATGAGGCTAGGCAGTGCTTAGAACGGTCACTCAGGAAGTCCCTAAGAAGATTATCGCAGCAGACTGGATCGAGCTACGAGACACCGCAGAGGTGTACAAGGCGGCTGAAACTTGTGCCTTATGAAATTCACACAATTCGAGACCTCGAGGAACCAGACAAATGTAAAGATTGCGATACTGTGAATGGTTCCGAGAACTTGTGACCACGACAATGATGGCTGAGGTTCTTGGTGATCATGTAATTTCTAAGGAGGTGACCTGGCGGTCTAGGGGTAAGGTGTCATACTTCTGTGCTGGCGGCCGGGGTTCAATCCTCGGTCCTGGCACAGATTTATCTGATTGCCAAACCCTTCCTTCACCTCTGACAAGACATCTTGTGAATGTGGGGAATGCCAGGCCTCCACCGTGGTTCGGATTCCACGTTAAACTGTAGTTCCTCCATTTCATCTCACAATCACCTTACCATTACACATTAGCGTAAGTGCGTATAACCCGAACGGGTAGTAAGACGTGGTACTAATAATAATAATAATTTCTAAGGGTTTGTGACCACCTCATTCCCCAGACCTAGCGCCACCTAATTTTTTTCCTGTGGGGAAACTTGAAACAGACAGTGTATACAAACAACCCTCAAACCTTGGCTGAACTGCAAACCAACATTGAGAGGTGCAGTGCAACTATACAACATGAAATTACTCATTGTGTGTCTAGAAAATATCGTTAAATGAGAGAATTTGTGTTACAGAAAAGGGGGATCACACTTTCAACACCTTCTGTGATTTCCTTATGGTTTATTATTTGGTTTACATAATTTATATTAGCTGTATTTATCATATGGCACAAAATAAAAGTTTTTTTTCTTTGGGTTGTGTAACTTTTGGATCACTCTGTACTTGTGGTATACTGGCTAAAATGTGCCAACACTGATCGGTACAGCATCCTTACAGTAAACAGTGAATACTGTCATGAGTTCAGGTATGATCAAGGCTAGTAACTTGGTCTACTCTAAAATGATTACTAAAAGAAATGGTGCAATATTAGCCCTGGATGACCAAAGTTACGATGGGCAGCTGAGGTTAAAACCAAAGGGTCCATATGTTGACCATCTGGTGAAAACATGGATTATTACTACCCGTTCGGGTTGTACGCACTTACGCTAATGTGTAATGGTAGGGTGATTGTGAGATGAAATGAAGGACCTACAATTTAACGTGGAATCCGAACCACGGTGGAGGCCTGGCATTCCCCACATTCACAAGATATCTTGTCAGAGGTGAAGGAAGGGTTTGGTAATCAGATAAATGTGTGCCGGGACCAAGGATTGAACCCCAGACCTCCAGCACAGAGGTCTGACACCTTACCCCTAGACCACCAGGTCACCAAGAATATTGTTAATGTTCCTTTTACAAAGACAAAGACAGTAAGAGTGAATGTAAGAATTATAGGACAATTAGTTTGTTAAATATTCCAGATAATTTTTTGGAAGACTTTTAATTCCGAGAGGTTGTGTAAAAAAAAAAAAA
>CABFVX010007759.1:9788-28716 GCA_902151425.1 Timema shepardi
GGAAGCCCCCCCCCCCCCAGCAAACGCACTCAATGATCCGGCGTCCTAACCCACGTAGCCCCCAAAATGGGAGGGGTGACTCTCCTAGAACCGATGGTGAATTGTCAGCCCCGTTAGATAAATAAATAGTACTATTTATACCACCCCTTGGTCTGATTGCCAAAAGGAATGGTTAGCAGACACTCTGGCCGTCAGAAATTGTGTCCTATGGTTTACTCACTCATCAAAACACGTTGCTGTAATCGTTCTGTCACAACATTACAATGTTAAAATAAGCAAACACACAAATTTAGGGCATGTTGATTACACAGAACTAAATACTGTAACTATTGGGACTACTCAAAAAGTAGTGCAACCTCCTCAAGACATTAACAAGCGAAGCTCCGTCAAGAAGCGGTGAAACTACTTCAAGATTGTGACCTGATATAATAAAGTAAAGTAGATTTTAAAAGGAAATATATCTTCATATTCTCGGATTGGAAGGGGTTAAAACCCACCATAAGTGTTTATGAAAATAATGAAAGTCTATCTATAAAATATTGTCGATTTTCACTGTCAACTAAAGCTTAGAAAATGTTTTTCATTCCTTCAGCTAAACTTAAAAAAACTCGGGGTAAGCGGTGTGTACATTTTGTGGCTATGCCGGGTGTCCATCTCCGGAATCAAGTGGTTTACACCACCAAACAGTGCAAAAATAATTTATTTTTCTATTTAATCTATGCCCACAGGACTTATAAAGAAGTTTAATTATCCATACAGAAAGCGATTGGGTGGGCATTTTCAACTACACGGACGGGTAGTAAGACAGGTGTTCGTTGCTGTTAGTTATAAAATCTTAGGTTTGGGCTAACTCAGTACTAAACAAAGCTACCTCCTGGCAGTATTTAAAGCAAAATAAATTATTTCCCTTTTCCGAATCCATGAAGATCATTGTTTAATATTATATAGAGTAGTTTTATTAATAATTTGGTACTGGTATTCTTGGGGGTGATTTTACTTTAGTCACTCTCGAATGGGTGTATACAAGCCCCTCTATATCTATAAATGTGGGGGAAGTTCTATGTGCGTCACGTGATGAACGTTTTAAGGGGAGTTTCTCTGTGCCAAAGACAAGTGAAGGGATGAAAAGAGGGGGACCGACTTGGTCTCCAATTAGCTCATGGGGTGGGCTCTCTTATAGGGCCAGCTTAGGGATGTTCGATTAATGGGCTTTGACGATTCTCTGGATCGATCTAGATCAAGACGCGTAGTATTGATTCAGACAAACGATCGAGTGCATTAAATCGATTTTCCAAAGATCGATCTAACGATTCATGTAAATAAAGTTTGATTTATCTGACTACACTAACCAAAAGTGGCGCATCTAGAAATTTACACCGAGGGACTCAAAATGTGTTGTGTATGGGGGTGGGGGGGAATGTCAAAATGTATCGATGGGAGGGGGACAGTAAACAATTATCGNTGTATGACTTATTAAATTCCTCTGGAAGATATTTAAATTATTTTTGTGTTAACCAGAAAGGGCAGTGATCTAAATAATGTGTGGGGCCTTACATACAATGCACACTTTGTTTCTGTTATTTTTTCCAATTTGTAAATTTAGGGGCACTTGTGTGTAGTGGTAGGATTATTATAATATTTTATTCACAACGAGGAGCACTTTAAATATTTTACGTGAAGAGAAGAATCATTGGTGGTGAAAACCCTTATTAATGCAACGTGAAGGAGGCAGTTAGTAAAATTGTGTATTTTTTAAAAAGGTTTTTTCCCTCCAGCTCTAAAGGTAGATCGGGGTGTAATAATGTTCCAAACGCCAACAACATCTAATACCAACCACCCTTTAATGTGGAGCTTCAACACTCACTAAGTTTGGCGTGCCTCCTCTCCGTCAGATGGGACGCTGACACACACCATCAAGACGTCCACTCCCGCGGCTTGAACAAGTTAGACTGAAGCGACACCCCAGCCAGCGCCTCACTCGTCATCGATGCCCGGCCACTATGAAACTGAAACTCAACTTGAACAACAGTATTTCCTGTTCCGGCCCGAGGATGTTCTATTATCTCCGAGAAATCACTCGACTGTCCGCTAAGCTTCCAGAGTGCTTGTCTTCTCCCTTCCTTTTGTTCTATGTATCCACCCTCCTCCCCCCCTCTTCTGAGAATACGTTGGGACTGTTTTGTACTATAAAATGGCTAATGTGGGTTGAAGCGACACTCATTGTAGCACTGGCTTAGACAAGGTGAGGGCGCCGGTGTAGTACTAATTCTTGGGAAATATTCTTCAAAATTCATTTTCGGTTTAAATTATGGGGAGGGAACACGTATTCAAAAATACCTTTTGGGCCTTTTGTTGTTATTAAAACTCTCAGGATGGGTTCTCTGAATTGGTTTTAAGGTGGTCCAACCGCTAATCTATTATGTTAGTCTGCAGGGAGAAATCCTGGTTAACTTGAGTACTGCTTGGGTACTAGCGGCGCGCCCTTATCTTATAACGTTAGGTTACTAAGCGGTTGCCTTGACATTTTCTAGGGGTATCAGAAATTATATACTTTCGTACTAGATACGAAGATTGTTTCGTATCCCATTATTTCTGGTAGGTTTTTTTTTATGATAAAGATGTATGAGTGTTACGGCAGGTTGCATAATTCATTCTAGCCATCGGAATTAATTTGTAATGTTAGATCATGCGTAGCTACTTATCTAGTGTTAATATTTGTAGACTCTCTATTTTGGTCACATAGTGTCAGACGTCTGTAGCGTCTTTGTGTATTGTTAACTAAACATCAGCCATACGTGGCTATTTGAATAATTCGCGCCCTTTTGGTGGACTATTTAAATAATTCGCGCCTTTTGGCGGGCTGTTTAGATTTAAATCTCACGGCTTTCAGCCCAACTATTTCCCCTGAGAGGGATGCAAATATTATACATTTTTGTAACGACTAAGCTTATGTTTTGCCGCATTGATCATAGGCTCTTGATGCCTGTTTTCAGTAATTCTTTGTACCAGCTCTACCTTTGTTATTTTACCAAATTGTAATAAAATATTATACTTCTCTTGTGAACCCATGGTTGTTCTTTCACATGCTCCCTTCCTAGTGGTGGGCGTCACAGGGGATACAGGAGCTTCCAGAAGATTCTTAATAAAATCAGACTATATATTGGAGACTAACCAGAACCTTAACCACTAGACCCCAGAGAGGGTAACACTGTTTTATTTCCTCAGTCACAGCGAATTAATCTTTTAGAAACTGTGAATTCACTACACCTTATTTGTTTGAATTAATTGTTCGAGAGCCAGAGATTGAACTACAACTAAATACACTTGTTGGCATCCATCTTGAGGAAATTTCACACCTTTTTGTGGGAGGGTGTGCCTCAAAACTTGGGAATTACTAGCTTGGTGGAAGTGCAGATTGTAGGTGTAAGCATTCTATAACTACTAAAACTATATGGGGAAAATACGAAATACTTTCAAACTATTGACTTTCTGGCCAACACTTCACCATAAATATATTACAGAATAAAAACGTGATGTGATCATTTACAGAAGAACCTAGACGTAAAATGAGCAGATAGGTGGATTATTATCTTCACTTAACTAACTAAAGACAAATAATAACCAATTAGTAGCCCAAGATTGCAAGACTTGGTTTCGAAATTTTTCTAGTATTAATAGTCAACTAAAACATGTAGCGTGTCAATCAGATTGATTGATCACCTACAAGGAAAAAACTAACTATTTATCAATATTCGTGTAATTGGGTGCCACGTTGGGGTTATATGGAGATATTAAAAGATAAACTACCTCAAAGTTGTACTCTAATACAAAAAACTGCGTATTGGCCTACGTTCAAAACTCGTGGATTAGTCAAAAAATTAATTTACATTTTTATAATTGCGGTTCTAGATATCACAAAAGAAGACTAATGTTATTAAAGTTATGAATAAGATTTGGGAATATGTGCCCTAGTTATAAAACGGGGTCTGATACAAAACTTACAGCTGACCATGTGGCCGTTAATATAATTTAAAAAAATATACTTCTATATCATTTCTTTTCGTAAAACAAACAGTGAAAAATCAAATAACTAAATTAATACTGATGCATTTTGATACAGGATATATGTGTATAAAACTCACCCAAGGGCAGATGCCTGCAGATATCGTTTACTCATTTCACAAAAACAGAATTATCCATGATGGCGGCTCCACGTGGATCAACTCTGACTCACGCAGTAGAAAAGAATCAAGTCGATGTGCCGAGTCAAGGCGCAGCGATACCATGCGCCTCTGGTGGTCGACAGAAGAAGCTCGTCAGTTTCTAAACTCTTCTCTCTTTCTCTTTCTCATTTATTCTCCCTTATTCTACCTCTGCTTCGTAATTCATTCTCCTTTATCTCCCTTTTCATGTTCGTGTCTGATTGTCGCTATATAAGGGTAGCACCATGAGCTCATTTATGCACAACGCCTTCTCTCAGCCTAGGTACTAGGACGAAGCTCTGCCGGTGAGAAAACTACCAAGAAGGACCATGGGGTTCGTGGCGTCGGATTCGCCGCCATAGCATCGACGTTGCTGGATGAATCGTCGGAATCAACGAGCTGGACACCAGGACAACTCAACTAGGGTATCAGTATCCAGCCGGGGTCGTTTAGTCACTAGCATGTAGTCAGAAGATACTTTATTTTTTATTTGATATGTTGTAAATAGTTATTCGGAAGTCCTTTAATTTTGCAAGAGAAATGTTTCATTTTATTAGATTTGTATCATGTTCAGAACTAGCTAATGCTAGAAGTATCGTGGTAATATTTCGCCTGTCTGTCTGATTGACAAGTCAGATGTTAATGACTCTTAAAGTCAATTGCTGAGTGCCTTTGTATTTTGGTTTTATTTTGTTAGACCAAGTATCATATTCAGAACTAGCTAACTTCGTTATGCTAGAAGTACCTTGGCAATATTTCGCCTTTCTGTCTGATGGACATGTAAAATTTTAATGACTCATAAAGTCAAATGCTGAGTGCATTATTGTATTTTTGGACACGGTCCTAACGTCTATGCCTCTCACTTGGAAAATGTGAATTTTAGTGTGGTAAATGTACACTAACTCACAAGTTCCTATAAATCTTGAAAAGGTAAAATAGTTCATGACACCCTAAACGTCATGTGCATCAGTACTTTGTTATTGATGGTTATCGCCAGGAAGTCTGTTTCTTTTTTCTGCCTTACGCAGTGTAGTTGTAAATCATAGAGGTTTGACTATACAGTCAATGTTCATTAAAGGTATTAGTTTGGGTGCGCAACCCGTGGAAAGTGACTGTTTGTCATAGTGGGGTCCGCGCAAATAATATTTTGTTTTACCCTGTAAATAAGTTCTTAAATTTTGTGGTAGTTCAAAATTAGGTTAATGTACTATTGAATGCATGGGTAGTACCGTAATGGGAACATGTCCTGCCTTAGTACTTTAATGACTTCTGGCCCTTAGCCATCATCCAGCAGGATTTATCAGTCAACTATCCAACTATTTTAGTAACACTAAACCTTGTCGAGTGAGACTGTGTAAATGTTATACTGTAAATTTGTTCTATATTTTGCTTTAACTAATTCTCAAATTACTCTCCTTTTAGAAATTCTACTGCCTCTTGACTGGTCACTGTGTTGCCCAGGTCACTGCAAGTAATCAAGTAATCACTCAAGGATATTTGTCTTGAGAAGAGAATTAATATGCTATCATTTTCTGCCTAATTGTAAAACTTGTAAACTGTAACACTTCCAATGTCTACTAAATAAAACTATTGTGAAATTGAAATGTTCTGTTTCCTAATTTACATAGTAGTAGTAGTAGTAGGAAGTTGGTACAAACATTTCCTACAGCCAAACAAATTAAATTTCTTTGAATCGATTCGAGGTTTTGATTTCTTTAGATCTTTTTGAAATCGCTAGAAAAAGAATCGATACGTGAATCAAATAGAGGCCTTGGAATCGAACCAAAAATTCCATTAATCGAGAAAAAAGAATCGATATTTTAAAAGATCGATCCAAGATCGAAAATCCCTAGACCAGCTGATCCCGTAAACTAGTTTGGATCACTGTCGCTAGGAGCAGCTTGCAATGACGTCACAGAGTAATGCTCATTCGTGAACGTGAATTCCATAGAAAAGGAATTTGGAAGTAAAATTCACTATTACTGCTTTATTAGCAATGTGTCCTTTATTTTAAAAGAAGGAGTTTGGCTAAATTTTTTAGATTTTACATTTGATAGCGTGTTTTATTTATAAAATAATGCATTTAGTTACATTTGATTGAATTTAATATAAGAATTGATAAATTAACATTCCTAAATGGAAAATGCGTTGTTGTTTTAAGTGTAACGTCCCGCTTCAAACCTTTTAGTTCGCGGCAATAACGCCACAAGGGCTAGCAATCAGGTTCTACTTGCCAACATTATAGGGTCCCTACACGATCAGTCAGTATGCATCAGTATTTACAACGAGAACCTACACGATCAGTCAGTATGCATCAGTATTTACGAGACCCTACACGATCAGTCAGTATGCATCAGTACTTACAACTAGACCCTACACGTTCAGTCTTCGTATCATTATTTTATCAGTATCAGCTCCTACATGCCCCGTGCAACAATATGGATGATAATAAAAAGGCGTGGGCAGTCTGTGTTTGCTGCTGAGACTGAAGGAAATACTGATGATACGCGCGCACACGGTCAGTCTTACTGTCATTTTCTCCCACCAATTGCAAGACTGAAGTACTGACACTGGTGTGATCAGAAAATTCTGATCATATCAGTATTTTAGTCAGTTTAGCCATCAGTCCATCAATATTGTCACTACATGATAACTCATACTGACAGTATTAATACTGACTAATACTTTATTAATACTGACAGTATGACTGATCGTGCACGGACCCTATTAGAGTGGTGTTTATAATACTATCCTTTTCCTAAGAGATAGCTCTCAACTCCCAAAGCGAGAGAAGCTCTGACACATTCTACACTTCACTATGGCAAATTCAAACCAAAAACACCGCCATCCTCTCAGGGATTCTAGCCAATGGGGCACACTTCCCATAAAATATAATAAAACCCACACCAAAACTTGACCAAGGATTCGAACAAACGGGACACATTCCTGTAAAAAAAACAAAAAACACTAGCATTCTCTCAGGTATTCCAACCAGGGCACACTCCCCCATAAAAAAACCACAAGGGCTCACGCCCCATAAAAAAACAAATGAGATAAAATGGGCATGATTTATACATAGGGTCAATGACCTCCGGTTGACGATACCTGGATAGTGACCGGATGGGTTTGAGCACGATCACAATTGAATCACAATAATTTACCCATATGATGGATGACGTAGCTGTTTTAATCGGGCGTTCTAACTACTAGTGGGGTATTTTAGAGAAAGTTTACCAACATTTTAGTGGGTAGGGAAGGGGATCACCACGATAATATATCGTAAATAGAAAGCTATCCCAAGTGCCCCGACGAGATTCGAACCTTGACCTACCAGTCACCAGTAATTCCCTCTACCTCCTTTGAATACTTTCTAGGCTAGGTTCGATCTATATATTTATCTATACATGCATGTAAATTTGTTAAAAATAAGTCCGACTGACGGTGTATTTATGGAGTTTTTGTTTGTTTGTATTCACAGTGTCTATCTCGATGAGTTCCACGTTGGAGTTGAACTGTGACAAAATGGAAAACTGCACGTGTCCGGAATTCTACATCATTTCATCTGACAGGTCGCAGTGCCTTCAAAGTTTGTATACATTTAGAGCACACGAGATAGAGGGGCAGTCCTGAAATAGCTAGTAGTTCTCTAGCAATTATTAATATTTAGCACCGCGTCTTACTACCCGTTCGGGTTATACGCTTTAAGTACTAATTATTCTAATGGTTTAGGAAATGGGAAGGTTGAATTAGAGGAAGTGAACCCGCATTTGCGTGGAGGGAAAGTAGAAAACCATTTAGGAAAAACCACCCCCGGTTCACCCGACCGAGATTCGAACCTCGATCTCCCCGTCCTCAGAAGTCGAGCTCAACACGACAAGCGCGTTAGTCAACTACGCCACCGAGGCGGGTAGTTCTCTAGCAAAATGCAAAATGTCTTTTGGGGCGAAAGAGAGAAGGGAGTAAGGGAAAAAGAGGGTTCATGATTTTTCCTGACTTTTCAATTTTAGGTCATTGTTATCCAGTAACGTTGGCTTGCCCTACTTATCTCTAAAATCGTCCCGAAAAACAATGTAAACGTATTCTCCTCCTATCAGTGAACATCTCTTCAGTCTGAAGGTGCCTCAGCGAGACTAGATTTCACCACATAGCACCTTAGCCTCACTACTACGCCTCTACAATATCACTCTTATGTAATAAATGTATAGCATAAGTTAAGAAGTGAATCTCAATAATAATAATATATGAAAAAATAAGGTGATATTAGCGTGTAGGTTTGCAGTTATTATATTCATATTTAAAATAAATCGCATCACATATAAAATAAACTCAACATACCGGGTTCCAAACCAAATTCTCATTTGGGTGGTTTATCATCGTCTAAAATTTAGCGGTCTGTCTCAATTTTGTCAATCGGTATATTTTTATAATACATTAATAATTAGTAGGCCTATATCATATTTCTACTTTACACCAGGCTATTAGTGTTAGCCTTATATATATTGTACAGGCGAGGAAATTATGATTATAAGTAGTATACAGATCATACAGTTGACAACGGTGGTTCAACGTGATTGGAATTATTGGTGTCTAATATTACAACCATAAGTGAGCCTATCACTTGAAATCCGCCATATTTTGCATCACGTGAAGATTGACCCTTTAACCACGCCATGAATTTAATCAAAAGCTTTCATAAGCGGCTAGGCAATTAACCGAACTCCAAACAATGTATCAACGATCAATCTCCCACCGGACATTTTGCTTTATAAATGTGGTTTGTCTTCCCAACCACTCGATTACAATATTACGTCTTTTTTTTTTCAGGGCTGGCTCTACCATATAGTGCCTGTAACGCCAGTGAGCAGTGTGCCGACAGAATGGTCATAGGTGCCATCTGTGAGAATAACATCTGCGCATGCGCAGAAGGCTTCCATTACTTACATGGAAGATGCTGGAAAAGTGTGGGTAAGATAAATAGGTTTATTACTCCTAGACTTCTCGTGCCTGCAGTCCTAATTTTATATAAGGGACATTTTAGAAAATACAAACATTTCTTTGCTGCCAAAATTCGTAAACATTTTACTAGGTTATTTTATTATTTTATAGGTTTTATAATATAAAAAGTGACAGATGCAGATAACATAACTTGACGTGTGAAAACGTGAAAGTTGACCAAGTAGTTTTTCTAGCTTTCAGATTAGGTCCTTCCTAGAAAATTAGACTGTATATACCGTTTGTGCTTCTATGGCGGTGACTTTATTTGAGCCACTGTACCTGCGCTGACTTATTACAACTAGAAAGTGCATGCTCCTCCCCCGTGGGCGCACGTGACCAAACTCTCTATATCCTTGACTTTTATTAATAGTGTCTTGAAAATGTTCGCACATGTTTAGTCTTTTGGTTGTATTTTATATTGCACCGAGTGACCTGGCGGTCTAGGGGTAAGGTGTCAGACTTCTATGCTGGCGGCCGGGGTTCAATCCTCGGTCCCGGCACAGTTTTATCTGATTACCAAACCCTTCATTCACCTCTGACAAGACATCTTGTGAATGTGAGGAATGCCAGGCCTCCCCCGTGGTTCGGATCCCACGTTAAACTGTAGGTCCTCCGTTTCATCTCACAATCACCCTACCATTATACATTAGTGTAAGTGCGTATAACCCGAACGGGTAGTAAGACGCGGTGCTAAATATTAATATTAATTAAATTGATGAGCTAGTCGTGAGGAGGGTATCATTCAGAGGATTTGTACCTGTATTAAAATTGAGAGAGAAAGTGGGAGACCCCTCGGTAAAACCATTATAGTAGACTGGGATTTGAACCCATTTCCCCCCCAGCACCAGCTCACCAGTCTGAGTGAACTATACATTTAGAATGTGACCAGAGACGTGGACATAGGTTGTTAGAGAATATTATTATATTCGAACTGCCTTATGGCAAGCATTCACATAAAACTTAAATCTAATTTAATCTTCTCGTTTTGATAGCTAACAAACTCATGAGCATAGAACTCGACAACGTATGAACTAAATTTTACCAAGTTTGTTAAGGGACCAAAAGTGTAATTTTTCCATTAATGGTTTATATTTTAATAATGATTATTTATGTTTAAGTGCTTTTGACATGATATACTATTTCATATTTGCTAGGTTTAGTCCTATTTTAACTTTTACATTTTAAAAATTACATAGAATTATATCAATATTATATAATATCAAATAAAGTTTCAACTCCCCCCCAACCCCTTTTAAATTACAAAAGAATAATCAAATAACGTTCCAAATTATTGCCAGATTGAATTAAATGACTGGCCCACCCAATATTATAATTCTTTGGAGTGGCCCGTTTGGTTAACTAATTAAAATATCCCTGCACTAGTTGACGGAGAGGTAGAGATTCAGATACTAGCGAGCTTACTAAGGGTGTGTTTTTATAAAAAAAAATTTTTTTTTCATTTATTTGAGGTTCTTAGCGTACACTTTCGGCTGATTATATACACGACTTATAAACGAACTAAAGTCAAGTCTAGAACAGACAAAACATCCATCTCACAGCCGTTAGTTCATCACCCTGAAAGGGGAAACCCACAGTTCACCAATAATACATTTTTCGGCCATGCCAGGAATCGAACTTGGGACCCTTAGTTCAGTAGACAGACATATTACCAACTGAGCTGAGGTGTAGGACTTTTATATATAATATTCACTGTTGTTTTCTCCTGTTTTATTCTAATGTTGGGTACAGTTCCTCTATGATATCCTTATTCCTACTCCTCGCATTAAATCATTAATAACTCTTGTGACCAGCACTTGGAAGAAACATCAAACTAGTCTAGACCGGACTTACAGTTTACATAGAGAACAGGGTTAGAATCCTTCCCGTGTGTACTGAGAGTGGTTTTTTGTCCTAATAATAATAATAATAATAATAATAATAATAATAATAATAATAATAATAATAATTTAGCACCGCGTCTTACTACCCGTTCGGGTTATACGCTTTAAGTACTAATTACTCTAATGGATTATGAATTGGGAAGGTTGAATTATAGGAAGTGAACCCGCATTTGCGTGGAGGGAGAGTGGAAAACCATTTAGGAAAAACCACCCCCAGTACACCCGACCGAGATTCGAACCTCANAAGTGAACCCGCATTTGCGTGGAGGGAGAGTGGAAAACCATTTAGGAAAAACCACCCCCAGTACACCCGACCGAGATTCGAACCTCAATCTCCCCGTACTCAGCAGCTAAGCTCAACACGACAAGCGCGTTAGCCAACTACGCCACAGAGGCGGATCTTTTTGCCCTAATGGTTTCCCCTTTTGCCGTTTATACAAACGCGAGTATACTTTCTCTAAAGTTTATCTTCATCGTTAGAATGTGTATTCTCTGACCTTGTATCAAGACCCAGCGGGTAAAGAATTGTTTCGTTCATTTTTTATATATTATATCTAGCCGTTGACATAGTGATCGCATTGGAAAAATTAATTAATCGAACTTTTATTGCGTTAGTTTTTCATTGATATCTATTATTTTGTGAAATATTGCACTGTTGATTTCACAAATTTATAACTATACATTTACAGACTAACTCAGATTAAATTATAAATTGAACCAACTCTTACCAGACTTGAAAAAGTTTGGTGTAACATTTGGAACAAAAATTCTTCCACAAAGAAAATACAAGCATCTAGAATTTGCACCAGGGTCCGGCTACATTTTAAACAAGGGTTTCTGGTTTATTCGGCCCAACACTACTTAACGCCTCGTTTGGACCACGTCTTACAAGTCTTTCATTACATCTCTAACTTTCTTCTTCTTATTTGAATTCGCACCAATGGAAACTTAAACTGTGAAGAAGGTATTCTAAGATTCTTTGTTTCTTCTTCCTGTCGGTTGGGCCGGCGACTTTGTTTCATCATCGCGGTGACCCCCGACAGGGAAAGGAAACAAATTAACTGTTTGTTACCAATTATTTGAACATTACCCCCCAAATATCTCTCTCAAACTAAAGTGGCATCTATAAATTATTTATGTCTAAAGGTCTAGGAGGGGAATGCAGCACCAGCGAGCAGTGTCACGTCAACTACGACCACCAATCAGCGACGTGCAACCTCAAGGCGGGCTTGTGCGAATGCAGTTTTGGTTATTACTCCAGAGGTGGCATCGACTGTCGCAGGGAGGCCAAGGGTGAGTTTTGATACCTATTTATTCTAGAACAGACCGCGTAAGACAAGAAGATACACTAGACAATCTCGTCTATCTAGGTAATTAAATACTGGTGTTCCCATCTTTGACTTCATTGTCATTAATATGAAAGAAAGCACGCCCAATCATGGACCACACAAATCACACCAAAGCGAACCAAGTTCAGTTTGTGATGTCATTATTACGAAGATCTTTACGTCAGCTTGCGGGCATGTTATTGATGTAATATTTTCATATTTATCTCATCTGTTGTGAAATATTCATCCCGGGGGTGACTCTAAAAGCACCACTTGGCCATTGGTACTGCGTATTTTGTATTTATTTGAGGTATTAAACGTGCACTTTCATCACACAAATTACAAATTAACTTAAATCCAGAACAGACAATTGATAAACACTACCAATCACAGCAAAGTAAGAGTGCGCTATCTATATTGTGTACTATAGTGCATACATTAATACCTTTTTATACACGCATCGTATTTACTGGGAAAAGATAAAATACTTGTGGTTTTTTTTCTTATATAATACATAATTTTATGATTATTTTATTGTATTTTGAAATATTTAATTGAATAAAATATGTTTATCCACTGCGTGGGTGCACCATTGTAAAGCGCTTGTTTGCGTCATGATCACTTACAAGATTTGAATTAATCGGTCGCGTTTTTCGAGGCTCTATTCATTGGAGCATTTGTGAATAACAGAGAGGAACTGAACGATAGATAAGCTTTGTGCCTGACCTCAAATAAATATTAATAATATTGGCCTAAATTACTGTGGTTAACTTTAACGTCCATACATAACCCTATGTTTTCATGATAGCTATCCAAAGTGACAGATGTCAACTGTTGGCGTAGGGATACATTAGGGACTATTTCTAGTGCCTTTTTGAGCTGCCATCCAAGTAAACTCGGGTGGTGAGTGAATTTTATACATATTATTATTATTATTATTATTAATAATATTAGCACCGCATCTTACTACCCGTTCGGTTTATACGCACTTACGCTAATGTGTAATGGTAGGGTGATAGTGAGATGAAATGAAGGACCTACAGTTTAACGTGAGATCCGAACCACGGTGGAGGCCCGGCATTCCCCACATTCACAAGATGCCTTGTCAGAGGTGAAGGAAGGGTTTGGTAATCAGATAAATCTGTGCCGGGGACCGAGAATTGAACCCCGGCCGCCAGCACAGAAGTCTGACACCTTACCCCTAGACCGCCAGGTCACCGACAATTTTATATATAAATAAGGTAATATGTTTCAGCTATTGGTGATAGCTGTGGTATTGATGCGGATTGCAGATTTGAAGGAGCCACCTGTTATAGCAACTATACATGTCAGCTGAAGAGTGTGACGTCACTTCCCCCCTCGGACAAAGGTGAGAGTAACAGTCCGTACATGTAGAATATTACCGTGTGAATGATCAGCTATTAAGGTGACTAATGTGCAGACAATAGAATTCTTATATTAGTAAATGGGACAATGATTTTTTTGTCATTCAAACAAAAATAAAACAAAAATATTCTTACCCGCCTCGGTGGCGTAGTTGGCTAACGCGCTAGTCGTGTTTAGCTCGACCGCTGAGGACGGGGAGATCGAGGTTCGAATCCCGGTCGGGTGAACTGGGGGTGGTTTTTCCTAAAATGGTTTCCCACTCTCCCTCCACGCAAATGCGGGTTCACTTCCTCTAATTCAACCTTCTTAATTCCTAATCCATTATAGTAATTAGTAATTAAAGCGTATAGCCCGAACGGGCAGTAAGACGCGGTGCTAAATATTATTATTATTATTATTATTTCCACAGTCAATTATAATTATTATTTTATTCGGTGGTTAGCTCACCTTAATTCCTATTGGTGGAAATTACGTTTTACGACTTTACATTGTAGAAAGTCTATTTTGAATTTAAGAGGAACGTAATTACGAGTAAGCTTGCGATTGTGAAGTTACGAGTTCAACAAGTGGGTATGTTGTTTGTATACGAGCCATAAGTGGACTCTGAAATAAAGTTAAACGTAAATATTTCATTTATGAATCAAATTTGAACAAACAGTTGTTTTTTTAGAACAATCTGGAACTAATTTAGCACTATCAAATATATTTTAAAAATGAGGATTTTTAATAGTTGGGGAACAAACTTGCCGGTGTTGGGGAACTGATATTCATTTTCTGTTTTTAACGGTGTTTATTTTGGTCGGGTGGAATGTAGGGGTGGATTCAGGTAGGAATTTTGGGAAGAAGGGAAGGAACTTTTACCCGGAGACAGGAGTACGGAATATCTAAAAATCAAAAGTAGTGACGTTTTAAAGTCATCCTGGACCACGGATCAGCTCAGATGTATTTAATTCTAAATTCCAATTTTTTCATCCATCGTCTGACCATAGAGATGGTAGAGGGTCGGGAAGGATGGATTCATAGAGACTAGCTAAAACCTAGTAGCCTGGGCAGTGAAGGCTATGTAGTGATTTATGTCACGCTGGTTCACGAAGACCAGATGTACCAGCAGGGCCGTAACTTTAAGTTAAAATATGTATAAAGTTACATTGCAAATTATTCTTCGCAATTACACTGGGGGAATGCAATCATAGAAAAAATACAATAGTATTACAATACACTTTGAAAAACAACGAGGGTTAAATATATTGGACGATATGAGTTTGATTAAAGCTTTGGTCTGCTACCGGTTGAAATTTTAAAAAATCCTCCTCGCTCGGGGGCCCTAGGGCACTGCCCCAATGCCCTGTGTACTAGGCTGTGGTGACACGACTGAATCAAACTCCATAGTCATAACGTTGCTATTTGCCTCATTAACTTCTCTAAAACATAAATATTAATAAATAAAATACGTTATCTTTAAAACCAGAATGATTGTGTTTATCAAATTTAGGATATTCCACATAGATATATATATTTACTAAAAAATAATTACTTTCCAGTTTGATTCTTTTTCCATCTAGCGACCATATTTAGAGAATTTATTCCTCTTGCGAATACGACTCGGTGGAGGGTTTTTAGCCATATTAAAAGAACCTGTAAGATATTTCCGGTAAGCTTTGAAGGTGCAAGACCAACCTACTGCTCAGAAGTTAAAATATGGAATCACTCAATGGTAGACTGAGCTGACCAGACGAGTTTCCTTGTCCTGATAAAAGATCTACTGCGACACTAAGGTTCTTGGAGTCTATTCCAACACCCTGGCAGCAACACGAGATGATTGTCTACGTGGCGGGGTCCACAGCCCTCACAAGTTGAAGCTGGGAAATAAAATAGTAAGGGAGAAGGGGGAGGGGTATTTGTCTACTTTAAATGTTGGGACAGAATTCTTAAATTCTCCAATAATTTCAGGTATTGTCAAGTAAGTAAACATGGAAGCTCCACGAAAAATGTACTAAGCGAAGTGATGTACTAAAACGATTTACACCACGAGATGGATTCATCAAAATTATTAAAACCAGCCTCTTAGAGGTAGTGATCAAACATCTGCTAGCTCACAACTAATCCACCACAAACAAACTGATTTATAAAGATTTTATTTTTAAATGTAGAAGTATTATTTAATCTTTTAAAATGTATTTTCGATCCACGATTTCCCTTAAACTCTACAATGAAACTATTAGGATACGCAGATGATTTAGCTTTGTTGAGCAATAGTAAGGAAGCCGTTGCAAGAAATACAAAAATTGTATTATAGACCAGTAAAGAAATAGGTTTATAAGTGAACGCTAAAAAGACTAAGTGGGGTTTATATTAGAACACAGATTGGGGTCTAAAATTTAAAGATTACTTCGAGCAACATGTAATTTCACATGGTTGATGAGTTCAAATATTTAGGAAGTATTTTCACTATCAATATCGATTTTAGAGTGGAAATTAGGGGGAAAAATACAGGTGGGAAATTCATGCTATTACTTAGTCAGTAAGTTGATGACATCTCGCCTGCTGTCAAGAAATGTAAAACTCAGAATTAACAAAACAATAATTTTAATGGGTGTTCTCTATGGATGTGAAACGTGGTCTCTTACCTTACATGGCAAAAACAAATTTAGGGTGTTTTGAAAACCAGGTGCTTAGGATGATATGCAACCCCCGCGTCGCATCAGTGGAGAAGGGCGTGGTCCTAGAGCTATTGACAATGGTCCCCCTATATTCAAGGTCGACCCAGGAGACTGGGGAGCTATTGGCAATGGTCCCCCCTATATTCAAGGTCGACCCAGGAGACTGGGGAGCTATTGACAATGGTCCCCCTATATTCAAGGTCGACCCAGGAGAATGTTGATTGTTGGGCGCCACCTCGTTGGCGATAGTGAGTGTGAACATTAACGAGGAATTCGTTCAGTCGCCAGATGTAGATATGAAGATCAACACTCCCCCTAGTAAGGTAGACCCAGCCAAATAAGGAACCTCTCGGCCAGGGATCAACTGCTTGGAATGCAACTATGCTCCCCATTAAAAACCCCTCGGCCTTCATATGTTTACCATGATCACACCTGCCATACCTGATAATTCCTCAAATTAATGAGAGTTATCCCAGCCCTGGAAAATGAACCCCTAGGGTCACTGTAATAGTTAAAAAAAAAGATATTGTTCAGTAAGCCAGGGGGGCTTACACCAAAGAAAATCAGGCTATAAAAACTATTCCATATCTAAATTTTAAATTATCACATTATTTTGGTTAACACATTTCCAATTAAATGTTTGGTTAAGTCTTCGTCTTAATTTCATTAGGCAATAGATTCAAGTTCTAAGCATGAATGAAATGTGTGAAGCATATAATTATTTAAATAGTGAAAGTATGAGTCGAAATATTAATCGGTTAGTTTAAAATAAATAGTAAACTACTTGACCAATTTATCAGGGAAAACAATTTATTACATATACTTCAGGAAATATAAACATTGGGAGCTGCGAGTGGCCACATCTAACTAAACCTAACGCTACTCTATAATAGGAACGACAGTCACTTTCTAAAATAGTGCCATCTAAAGTCCATATTCAAATACCAGCGTCTTTGCGAGAGAAAAAAAAGAAATAACCCAACTCTAGCACTTAGCGGTCTATGCGTGTCCTGCGCGTAACCATACGCTCCACGTGGAACCTCAGGGGTGTCCAGTTGGTCGGCCACTCGTGAGTGCCTCCGGTCAGTAGCCCCGGGTATGCAACCAGTGAAGGAGTACTGCTGATGTGGTCCGTGGTTGACCTACACAGTCTGGGAACCATACTCCCGGCCCCAGACGTCGAACCCAGATCCTACTAACCCCGTAATATGGTAGTATGGATCCAACCAAAACTATAACCTCTCTTTACAAAGATCAGTTCAATTTAAATGTACCTTCAGAAGTTATAATTACCACTATAATTCAAAGACCCCACATTATATGAATCAAAGTCTAAGTTACTGCTCCCAAAACTGTCTGTCTGGTAATATGAGTACACTAATAACAAGTGTAAGTATTGAACATAAATAGTATTTACATAACTATAACCCTTCGCTGCATACAATAACATGTACATCAAATGTTCTGACTTATTATGCATTTATCATACCGGTAGTGCAATTAGAAAAAATTATAAGAGATCAATCTAATTCTATCTTATAGTAATTAGAAAAAAATATAAGTAATCAATCCAATTAGTCGACATCACATAAATTGATCCCCAAATCATTACCACATAGCTGTCCATTACATACACCAATTAGTAACATATTACAGATTCTAAAGAAGGTCTTTATCATAATTAACCCTTAACTTAATCACTGAAGGGGAGTCTTAATATTACCCAGCCTCACGCCAAGTAGTTTTCCCCCTTCCCGAACGGCCAATTATTTCGCTCATATCCCATTAGAACAGGTGCAACTATGAAACATTACCAAAATAAAACCACTCTGAAAGTTGAAATAGACCGTACATATGATAAGGATTAATTAATATGAATAGGTCTAGCCCTGCCACAAAACTTCGCTCCAAATCCTCCCCACAGAGACAGAGGGTGTTCACCACCCAGGCGTTCTAGTCCACCACACTTACACGCACGATTCCGTACCGCGAGACACTGACTCAAACGCTTCTCAATTTTTCTCCACCACAATTCACCGATCAAGTTCTCACGTCGGCCACGGATAGTTCATAGCGCCACGTGAAGGAAGTAGGAACCGTTAACGCCCACTCCCTCCAGGAGGCATCCTACTATTGTGGGCATGCACCACAATAAACAAAAGCATTTATTTATCGGGCCAGGCTAATTATTGGAGTAGAGGTCCCTCTGACGGTAAGCGTTACAGATATTTGGTCCAAAAAGGGATGAACATGCTGGAAAGTAGAAGAGGTTACATAATTACGAGTTACTTACCCTGTACTATACCCAATATATTGTCAGAATAGTCAAGTCTAGTAAATTACGGAGGTCAAGACATGCAGCGGGAAAGGGAGAATATAGAAAAGTGTTCAGGGTAGTATTGATTGTCAAACCCAAGGGGAAAAGATCATTTGAAAGACATAGACGCAGATGGGGG
>CABFVX010007760.1:0-14834 GCA_902151425.1 Timema shepardi
TGGCCCAACACAGCAATGATGATAATCCTCCTGGTCAGTGAATGTGGCCCAACACAGCTAAGATGATAATCCTCCTGGTCAGTGAAGGTGGCCCAACACAGCTATTATGATAATCCTCCTGGTCATTGAACGTTACCTAACACAGCTATGATGATAATCCTCGTCAGTGAACGTGGCCCAACATAGCTATGATGATAATCCTCCTGTTCAGTGAAGGTGGCCCAACTCAGATATGACAATAATCCTCCTGGACAGTGAACGTAGCCCAACACAGCGATGATAATCCTCCTACTCAGTGAACGTGGTTCAATTCAGCTATGATGACAATCCTCCTAGACAGTGAACTTGGCCCAGCTAAGTTATGACAAAAATCTTAGTAGTCAGTGATTTGGGCCCGACCAAGCTATGATGCTAATCCTCCTGATCAGTGAATGTGGCCTAACTAAGCTATGAAAATAATCCTTGTGGTCAGATATCGTTGCCTAACTAAGCTATGGACATTTGGTAAAATTTGTTAGTGTCCAATTTGTTATGTGACGAATTAGAATTTGTAAAATAATATTAAGTTTGATCATTCTTATTTTTCTCATATAATTAAAAGTAATACCCCAATGATTGAAATTAATTATCCAATTAAATAAATCATATTTCATATTATATAGCATAATATAATATAGAGTTTTATTCAATTTCAACAAAAATTAAATTCACAGATTATATAATAAATGATAGTAGAATTAAGAACAAACTAACGCCGTAAGAAAATAGTATGTGCAGATGAACGTTAGCACTTTAAAATCTAGAAAACTACAATTTCTTTAAAACAAATTATTTAAACTTATTTATAGCCCACGAGCTCAGCCTACCCTAGAAATATCCTATATAGTCCCACTCTTATTTAATTTTTTCTTTCTTCAACTTGCTTAGTGCCGTTCAGGTTAAGAGCACTTATATTGATCAGACTTATAGGTTTATGGATAGGAAGAGTATTATTTTAGAAGACATACACATTAAATTTCCTGGAGAGAAAGTGGCAAACTCTTTAGATAAAACCACAACCAGTACCCAAATGGGCCTCATACGCAAATCTCCTCGTCAGATGTAATTCAGTATAAAACTATGATACACTAGAATCATGGTTAAATTAAACAAGATATAGTCTTGAGTGAGAATAAATTTAAAACCCTGTACACATGATTCCATTTATTGTACAAGATAATGTACGAGCCCCTGAAGCAACAAGATGACAGTGTGTAAACACCCTATATCAGGGCTATTCAATTAGTTATCCAAACTGGTAATTCCAAATAATCATAATATATTGGCGGGAAAAACATTTAATTCATGTCTTCTAGACGCTTATTTCCCAGCGATGTCCGGGTGTTGCACTAGATTGATAGCGTTCATATGCGAAAAGGATGATTCACACGCATATGTAGACCCGAACATAGTTAATAAGAACAAGACAAGCATTTTATGTTTAGAAACGTGTTTGAATCATTTCAATCAGCAACTGCACTATTCATACATTTTGAATATGATTACTCAATGCCGTTGATGATATCAGATCGATTAATTCTAACTGATAAATATCCTTCTTCAATTTGAGGTGGAAGTTGTGAACATTTCCCAGAAATAATTAGCTCTTTCAAACTGTAATGGATTTCTAAAAAGTTTCAATATATCTTTATCAATGTGGAAATCTCTAAATCGGTCATGAGAGTTTTTCTCTAGATAACTTAAGAATCATCAATAATTTTACGTAGTTTTGGAAAATGAAGTAATTTCCCAGATGTTTTGTCCAATATAAATTTTGGAAGTTTCTTTTAAAATGAATTTAGCTTTTCAACCAGATCAATTATACATTTATATTTACCTTAAAGTTTGCCATTCAACACATTAATGTGAAAAAAATACCTTGCATAATAGCCCAACTTTACACATAAAATCTTCATCCTGCAGTAAGATTTTGAATTATTCAGCTCCTTTTTTAGTAGAGGAGGCAATAAGCACAATTATCTCCTTTTTGAGCTAAATAAACCTCTGAGACCCTTTACCCTTACTTAACCAACGAATATCACGATGAATCTGAAGATCACAATATTCTGTAGACATGTCTGCTAATATTTTGAGGAACATCCGGTGGTGAAGGCTGGACTTTGATCTAATATCGTTAACGATTTTAACAAAGAGTCACCATCACATATTTTAAGTCCCCCGAAATTCTGGCACGCGGGACACTTTGAAGAATAATGTAGTGTAAAGACTCCTTTTTAGGAGATAAAGCCGTAAGTCTAGCAACTAAACCACTTTCTCTTCCAGTCAATGAGGGAGCACCATCCGTTTCAAGAAGATACATCATTTGCGGATCTATTTTGTTTTCAGCGAAAAAGTTTTGAAATTTTTTAAATATAGCTTGTCCAGTAGTATTAACTTCCAGAGAAAGTAGTGCCAACAGTTCTTCACGAAAGTTTTTTCCAAAGAAATAAAGCGCAAATATGCTCAACTGAGCAATATCCGATGGTATCTGTTGGCTCATCAACTGCTTTCGATATCGTTTCTGCACGTTCCAAGTTTATGCAGATTATATTAAATATTTCTGATCTGGGAATTTCAATTCTACGAGCTGTGGCTGTTTCTGACCTTGGTACTTGTTCAATGGAAGAAATCACACTCAACTGATTTTTTATTCTGTAATTACTTCGATTAATACTGCTATCACCCGCCTCGGTGGCGTAGTTGGCTAACGCGCGAGTCGTGTTGAGCTCGACCGTCGAGGACGGGGAAATCGAGGTTCGAATCTCGGTCGGGTGAACTGGGGGTGGTTTTTCCTAAATGGTTTTCCACTCTCCCTCCACGCACTCCACGCAAATGTGGGCTCACTTCCTCTAATTCAACCTTCCCAATTCCCAATCCATTAGAGTAATTAGTACTTAAAGCGTATAACTCGAACGGGTAGTAAGACGTGGTGCTAAATAATATTATTATTATTATTATTAATAATACTGCTATCATACGGTTTCTTCTATCATTTAAGAATCAGTAGAGTTTTTTTTATTCTCATCTTATAGCCAGGCCACTCGCAAGGAAACCGTGGCAGCTTTCTCTTGTGAAAAGCCCCACCCGTGAATACTACACCTTCATCAATAAGAGGTGGTCAGAGATTCAATTTTTGAGACATGCAGTGATGAATCTCTCGGGTACGAGTTTTCAAAAGATTTATGTTTAATTTGATAATGTATTTTCAAGTTGTATTCCTTGATCACGGACACGCACTCGTTGCACAAAATACACATTTATTTAGAGCTAGGAGTATTTGTCAATATAAATACGTACTTATTAGGCCACTAAACATTAAAATGATGATTTTCATCATCAAGATTTATTTTCTTAGTGCTAAAAGCATAAAGTAATATTCTAGAAAACTTACAATAAGACAAATTACAAACAAAGCACTTCGCTATTACTTCGAACAACGCACGAACCATAAGCCAGGAAAATATCAACTGACAAGACATCGGCTGCTGTTATGTGGAGGGGAGAAGAGGTGTTAGCTAATCTGAGACACCCTAACGCTGAGCAACCTGAATTGTTCAAGGTCAAAAGCAAGAATAGGTTATATTTCTCAGCCGTTATGTGGTGGCGCTTGGAGGGAGATATCAGGTCTAGAGTGGAGGATGCACGCCACTGGAGGGAGAGCTCGCACTCCCTTGTAAACACATTATACTGGTGGCGCCAAGGACCGAGTAAGACTGGGCTTGCAGCTTCCCATACATCTGATAAGAAATTGAATATCTCTCTGGCCGTTCAAGGTCAGGCTCCTCTACATACCTTCAACTATACGACGCATCTCCAGTAATATAATAGTTGGACTTTCAATCTGCGGGCCAATCCATGGAGCTTGGTGGGCCAGATGGGGCCCGTGAGCCACCAATTAAGTATACCTGCCCTATAGGGTTAACATATACTTTGCATTGCTCTTTGGACACAATTTATTCTACCGTAAAAAAATAGAGCACATCCCTTTACTTACTTACCTACTTGATGGCAATAGGAACTCGAAAGTTCATTGTCACAACCTAACACTACCTATCCCCAGTTAGTTCTATCTAGTTCAATGAATTACATCCAATCTCTATTTTGAGCTTGTTGTGTCCAGTTCAGATCATTTAATTATATCCCTAGGTTGAGCTTTTTCTATTCAGTATCCCTCATTACATCCTATCCCCATCTTAAGATAGATCTATCCAGTTTCCTCACCACACCATGTCGCTATCTTGAGATTGTTCCATCCAACTTACCTCATTACACCATATATTTATCTTAAGCTAATTTTATACAGTCCACCAGATAGCATCCTAACAATATCTTGATTTAGTAATATCCAGTCCACCTCGTTACACCATATACATTTCTTCAGCTAGCTCTATCAAGTACACCTCATTACACCCTGTATTGAGTTAGCTATATCCAAACCACCCCATTAAATCCTATCCCTATCTTGAACTGGTTTTATCCATTACACCTGATTACACCATTTCTCTTTCAGTTTATGTTTAATGCTATCCTACCACTCTTATTGTACAATATTTGTATTGTGAACATGATAGCTCCGTTTGTTGTACGGTCTCTTCTTTTACGTATGTACGATTGTAAGCTATTTACTCTTCTTAGAACTTCTTAATAAGTCGTATAAATCCGTTTTTAAGAAGAGTAAATATAAATATAACCATAATTAAGGTAATTCTACAAATAATACTTTACTGTATGGATCACATTATGAGAAGAATTGTCTCTTAGAGCTATCTATAAGGTGAAGGGGAAGTAAGAATATGAATACAACTGATAGATTACATCAAATGAGGAAATAAGACGAAGTTTCAGGATCTAAAAAGTAAGCCGCTGATTGTATATGATAGATAATTCAAATTATTAAGGATAAAAGTCCTGTGTAAAGACAAAACACGTAAATCTAATAATAAATAAATTAAAATAATACTTTATTTTTAATTTTTTGGGATGATAAGGTGTGATGAAAGGGGACGCGAGGAAACGCCAATGGTTTTGCAGTTTTTCGGTCAAAATGAATCAAATGTTTCTCCAGTAGAAACATATAGTTTAATTTTCTTCACATGTGGTTATACAAAGTGATTTAAATTATGTAGAGGTTGTTCTTAAATTGAATGACAGCTTTTTCTCTTCGCTTAAAAAGTTTCTCACCTAATGCCGCTTAGGCTATGATGGGTATTCGACAAATATTGATATCATTGTTTGAAGAAAATTTAACTTTAAGTCGCTGCTGAAGCGACATTTGATTTATTTTGGCTAAAAAAATGTTTCTGCAAAAACTTTTTGAAAAAAATTAGGACTATGGTTAAAAGGCAAAAACAGTCATCGTATTTTTCAAATGATATAACATGTAATGGTAGGCTACGTACCATGTGAACTGCCTTTAGTTAAAACTTGTGTGCAATAAATTATTTGCAAGAAAAAGTGTCATAGTGTGCCGAGCTAATTATCATTAGCTCGCACAAGTAAATGATTACATAAAACCCTTAATGTAAAATCTGCAATCCTCCAAACTTGGCCCCCTTGGAGGCCCCATATTCAAGCCCACCTATTACGTTACGCCACGATCTTCATCGATTCTCAATCGATTCACTGTCCTAAATTGTTTTTCCATGGAAGAGGCGCTTTAGTCGACTTTCTTATGTTTCTTCTATCCCCTCTTCTTTTTATAACCACTCACGCAGGCGCAGTTTAGTGAAGACACGGGATCGACTCCTCGGTCCATCCAAAAGATATAGTATCAAGTGTATTCCCGAGCTGGGACGAGCTTGACGTATCGTCCTATCTCTGGACACGCCGTGTGGTCCGACTGCCAGGGTCAGGGCCCTTTTACTTAGTGCTACATTGAAAAACCGTCAACTGCTGTAACACAACATCAATGGATGTGACTTCTGTATTGACGGAGTACTGTTTGTATGATTCTCGCTCGGCCTAGTCTTCCAGCAGTATGACTGGTACAAACAGACCTTTTTGAAGAGTATGGACACCCGCGGAAGGCAAACCTTGGGTCGCGGCAGCTAGCCCTCGCCGCATTGAATTGGGTTACTGACTATCCGCTACGTCAGACATGGTGTGGGTCTGACTCCCCTTCATCCACACTGTACTC
The DNA here is from genome assembly GCA_902151425.1 of Timema shepardi. Classification (NCBI taxonomy): domain Eukaryota; kingdom Metazoa; phylum Arthropoda; class Insecta; order Phasmatodea; family Timematidae; genus Timema; species Timema shepardi. Next base: position 6,176 of record CABFVX010007760.1, read on the forward strand.
CATCCAGCGACTATGTTTATCTACACTTGGTACCAAAGCGGTACCCCCGGCTGACTTCACGCCCGGTACCATGTTGGTACAATCCGGCTCACACACTCACTGCACCGTGCCAATTAGCCGCAGAGCAAGCGGGACGTCTGCATCTGATATGGTGTGGGTTCTACTCACTGTCCTCCACTCATCATTCGTACCAGCCACTCTACTAGTCGACAACGCGTCTTGTACCATTGTGGTACAACCCAGCTCGCACACTCACTGTCCCGTGCTAGAGTGCCGCGGGGCCAGCTGGACTGTACTCGCTTATAGTGCAAGGACCTGCTTACCAGACTCCACACTGCCTTCACAGCTTGCCGCCTGATATAGGAGTAAAAAAGGTGTTGTTACTAGGTATACCAGGGGAAGAAGGTTAGTCACAAGCTAAAGGCTCCCTAGCTCTTCCTCTGCTCGACGATCTATTTACTAGTGCGTGTGAACGTTCTGGTAACGCACTCTCACTCTGAACCTATTACCAGCTCTTTCAGAGCTGGGCTTCTGTAATGTCCAAACTTAGGGCGAGTTCACATGAAGTACTAAAAGTGCTAAGAGTTATGAGATTAGTTAACCTTCGTGTTTTGTGAGATTTTAGTGGATTCCACTTCTATTTTTATATTTATGTGTCACTATATCTGGTAGCCACTAGATAGGTTATTCAGTTGCCCTAGTATGGAGGAACTACATTGAGTACCAGTTAATGATATATATGTAGTAACGCTGAGGCGTATGGGCGACAATAAGTATGGTTATGATTATTGTGTATGTGAGCGCCTACTCGCCTACCTTGAGTGTGGCCGACATAACTATAGGCCTAATTAGGTGGACCGTTCAGCCCAGTTATCTAGTTAACTGTTGTTCCTAACTATAGATATGGTCTCTCCATCTGAGTGCACCAGGTTAGTACTCCGCCGTCTTGGCTCCGCCAATTCTGTTCTCAATTTGGTCCCTTTAGACGGGATACTTGCCTCCTCGTCATGGATTTAATTAACGTTCTGTAATGTACACCTCCCTTATTCAGTTTTGATTATCTATATTGCTTTGCACTTCGTGCGGATGGGTTACATGTGCTAATGTTTTGTTCTTGTAATACAGATATATGGACGGCTGCCCGAGGCAGTATTGGGCAAAGTGTTCACTACATTATCCGAGCTCTCTAAATGCTGAACGAGTGTTTATTGTTATTGAAAGAAATAACAAGGTGTATTTCACTTCAGCTTGGCTACTTTACGCCTTAGTAAATGGGCAGCCAATTTCCAGTAATAAACAGTGATCTCTGCTACTCTTATGTACTGTGCCCTTTGAAATTAAAATGTATGCTTTTCGTGTTACTAAGTAATGTTTAATTGCACCCCACCCCTTCATTCCTGTTATGTAGGGTGCAATATATACATGTAGTTAAGCAACCTCAAGCCGGGACCATACTTATATCTAATCCTTGTATATTATTCCCTAAGCATATCTTGAATGCGTAAGTTTAGATAGGAACCTGTATCCTGGACGTGATAATCAGAGACATACGCATATAATCAAATTGCTGTGACCCATTCCTAATCGTTATTTCGCGTCAAATCAAAGGGAAAACCGGGGTGAAGATAAGACAAGTTTGAACTTGCACCAAACCAATCTCCTGCGTTAGAAATACACCAATGTTGGAAATTATGGCTCAAATTAATGCTCGCGATGGAACGAGGATTAAATCTGTTGAAATCTTGTTTCATCCGTGTCCGTGTGTATTCTCACCCACTCTAGTCCTGATTTCGTCGGGGGTTTAATACGGGGATATGAAACAAGTGTGAACACGCCTTAGCCTGTCTGGCTCTCGGCAGAAGCCTGGCTCCAACTGACAGAAGCATTCGTGAGAATAGAAAAATTGTTCTGCGCAAATTTGTTTAGCTTTTTGTTGTTGTTGACGCTATAGTATTTTTTTCCAAGTTGCGCTATCAGTTATCAGATATCTACTTGACGTGGCAATTTGAATAGCTATGAGGCATCCCACAATTCCCACCACAGTTAAATATTTCATTATAAAAGCGTCCAAATGGGGCTGATTGTGCTATATGACCAAGATATCAGGAAATATTGTTGATCGCTCTTAAATATTAAACGAGTGCTAGAGGAGTGGGCGGTACAGGGGAAGGAGCTAATGTTTTAACTGTCTAGTAAATAAGAACAACGAAATGGCGTGACACACTACGCAGGGAAGGCCTCATTTCCATTAACGAGATGTGTTTCCCTGTCCCAGGTCGATACTTCATAATGTAAATAGGTGGACGATACCCGTTGTAAATACGTCGTGTGATCATTTAACCTAAATAGTGATCGCTAAACAACTCAAATTACCGTTTTGAAACGGATCGTTAAAACGGTGTTTTATGGCTTAAGAAAAATATAATAATAAAAAAGACTGGTAGGTAATTTAATGATGAAATGTAACCATGTTTTAGGTCAACGTTATTAAACAGCGAGACATTTAAAGGTAACTAATGGCTCAATTTATTTGTTAAAAATGGGCGTAAAGATAGCGTTTAACCAAATGTTATTATTAGCACTTTAAAAGCCAATAGAAGCTAAAATTGAAACTTCAATGTCAATTACAAAGAGTCATTGCAATGACCCATTTTTATGGTTTTGTTCGTTGTTTCGTATACGTATTAGTTTATAGAAGTAATTTTAGTTAGAATACTATGCCCACTCAAGCAGAATTTTGAAGAGCCTGTGAGAATTTTTTAAATATTTTCCCAGTGGATTTTTTCATGAAGTGCGATACTCATATTCCATCTTTTTATTATGAAATTTTGGCTCTCAAATATATACAAAATTACCGGTTATATAAGGCATAGAGGGCTTGGGGGGTGGAGGGTACTTTATAAGGAAGCCTACACATGACCCCTAGAAATCATCAAAATTATGTCTGACCTAAACAAGGAAAAAAAGTTTTCAGCAGAATATGTTTGACGTTGAACGCAGGAAAAAACCTCGCGTGATGATGACATTGAATGATGCTATGATCATCAGAGGCCAAACTAATAATATGAGATCAGCTTATCATGGCTCCTAACCATGAAATAGATGCAGTCAATCATTTATTGCAAATTAGGCTATAGTGAATAATTATTTACCATTTGGAAGCATAGTTATATTGTTTGGGAATGACTAAGGTAATGCTTATCACTTATTTCAAATTTTTATGAGAGTGGAACTGTTCAGAATATTATAAATTCTGTCAACTATAGAAGGAGTTAAAAAAAATTCAAGTTCAACAATTATGTATGAGAAATTGACAACAGCTTCCACTTTTGAATAATGCAATGAGTGATGTAAAACTAATACAGCTGGAAGAAAAAGGATAATCCTTTGTCTACTAAATGCTGTAGTTTCCCAAATAGATGAGTATATATGTAGTATTTTAACAGAAGTCAATTTATAGACTAGCCTGAGCTCAATGTTATATGAGAATTAATAAGTAAGTAGCAACTATCCAGTAACATTATTAAAAAGTTTGATGCCCTAGGGAATATCTCCACCCAGGATAAATCTAAAAATAGGTAGTATAATAATGTTTCTTGAGTACTTAAGTACAAAACAAGGCCTATGTTATTGAAATATCTAGCAGAGAAGAAATGTTATAAATTTATTATTCTTGCCATAATTATTTTAAAAGGTTTATAACAAGGGAATATATTTTTCTTACCAACAATCTATTTGGCACCTGAACACCCTAGCCCTTCCTTTATATTTGGTGGGGGCAGCACCTAGTAGAACTGGTGTTTTCATTTACTATTAATGGGCTTAGAGATCAAACCTTGGACATGGTTGTCCTATATTAGCCCAAGCCCGTTTTCAGCAATGCCCAATTATATTCATTGGCCCTTTTATATACATTTTAAAATTAATTAATTAATTAGAATATAATTAATTTATCTTACTCTCCCTTTATCAACTCTTATCACGACAGAAATATATGTGTTTTATTTACAAACAAACCCTAAAATTACATGCGCTTATCCATTTAGTTATAGTTTGTTAGGTTGGTTAGTACAAAAGTAAGACTGTTGTAGACAGACTTAAAAACCAGTATATATTTATTCACGCTGATGTGGACTGAGTGTAGGAAACATATTATAGTTAATGTATTACCATTGTAGTGGATAAAGAGGAGGAAAAAATTTAGAAAATAAGCGCCTGAAAAAACCGAGAAACCGTTATTTAAATAATATGATATTTTTATGTTGTTATAACCATAATTATTAAACATAATTTATTTGTTTTTAATACACTTTGATAAGTGCATTCATACATTTGTCATTGTAATATTGACAGAAAAAAGGACACTACCGAATCAAAGGTGGCTGTTTTATCTGATTGCTCGTGATCTTATTTGATAACTCATATGTAGTTGACGATTTCCGCAGCAACATTACGGACTCGGCCTTAAAATATGAGTGAAGAATGACCCCGAGAATTGGACAATCCCCTGTAACTCAGTTATTAGAGCATTTGTGGACCAAGCTAAGTGTCATGGACTCGATTCCAGTGTCCAGTTTTTTTTTAATTCTAAGAATCAGATATCTATATGCAGCCTTAACTGCAATTATTAAATATAATAGATTGTTTTATAGACGTGAAGCGTGGGATTGTCAGGAGAAACATAAGAGCAAGGTGAATAAAATTGGAATGAGATATGTGGAAAAACTCGTATGGACAGAGACAATAATGAATGTATGCTGAAGGAGTGGGGTTTGAAAGGGAATCGAGTAAATATGCCAATGTGAAAGAAGTGTCTTACAGTGGTTTGGGCATATTGAGAAGATGAATATGGATCAAGAGACGAAACAAATATATGAAGGTAAAGTGTGTGGATCAAAAGAAAGGGTTAGGCTATGTAAGACGTGGCTGAGTGCTGTAGATTAATATGTGAAAAAGAGAAAAATTAAGAGTTTTAAGAATAAAAGATAATGCGTGAGTTGGTGTATGGATACTGTTAAAGCGAAGGAAGTATGCGAGTATAGGTAAGTGCGGAGAAACTTAGTGTGGATGGATTAAGTAACTCGAGTTGACGCCTGCGCTAAAATTGCTGGCTTAGCATGTATGAAGTAAAGTTATAGAAAGGTTAAAGGAGAATGCTGAAAAGTCATAAAAATAATTGAATTGTTGGCCATAAAGGGGCTATAGCGTAGAATAAAATACCTTTGCTTTTTTTCAACCGGTCTGTCATAATTCCATTTATATCGCAGGTGGCCACGCTGCCCAATGCAGTATCATATAATATGACATCTTCGGGTCATCAGTAACATTTGTACTTAGAGGGTATACGTTGAGCCCAGGGTCCCAAGATCGAGTTTTGTAGAGGTCACGCACGTTAACAGCCAACTTCATCGATCTAAGTATTCAGTTCTACCAAGAGCGCGGGCGTCCAGTCTCTTTATTTCTTTATCTTTAAATTAGTATTATATTCTGTATTATCTTTTAGTAACTACGATTAAACCAAAATTCGTAAACCTACATTATTATTTCGAACCCACCCAGTTACCTTGCCTGCAACCTTACCTCAGCCCCAAGATATTCTGACAGATCAAGCCCATTTGGTTGGAGGGGGGGGGGGGCGGAGAGAAGGTTGCAACACTTAGATATTTAATGCAACATAAATAAATTTGGATTTAAACTAGAGAAATGGGATTCATAGGTAAAAAGAATACTGGGACTTAATATTTTGATTCGTAGCAAAATGGATTAAACCTATCTCTAATTTTTTTTTGTCTAGATACAATTTATATACAAATAATTTCTGACTCTAATTGTGTTTATAAAGAAAATATTAGTCATTGAAGATAGTAAAATTGATTTTTATTTAATTAAATAAGTTAACTTATTTATGATAAAATAATTTTGTTTTAAAATACAAGAAATCTGAATCATTTTTGGTTTCAAATGAAACGTAGAGCATTTAAATTACTAAATACTACTATCCGGACTATGATAATTTTTGCTTAAAATCCCAATAAATAAGGGATATATTTTTAACTTTACAAGAAATATTATGCAGTGCAGGTTATTATATATATATATATATATATATATATATATATGACGTGTACATACCTTAACAACTTTGATCAAATTGATTATATCATCACATGACTTAAAATCTAACTTTTATTTTCAACTTAACTGACACCCGATTACCCGGCGTTTAATTCATAAGTGTAGAAAAGGTTGTTTCATTCCTCTAATATATTATTTTATCCGTTCCTGGAATATAATACAGGACCCTTAAAATATGTAAATTACTAAGTAGATTTTCTCCTTACTGAGAATAGGTTTAGAACATGATATTTAATGTATAATTTATTTTAGATCCCTGGTACCAATAGCCCCGATTTGATAGTTAGTGGGGTGACCTGGTGGTCTAAGGGTAAGGTGTCAGACCTCTGTGCTGGGGTCCGGGGTTCAGTCCTCGGTCCCGGCACAGATTTATCTGATTACCAAACCCTTTTATTCACCTCTGACAAGACGTACGTATTAATCACAGCTTGTGAATGTGGGGAATGCCAGGCCTCCAACGTGGTTCGGATCTCACGTTAAACTGTAGCTCCTCCATTTCATCTCACAATCACTATACCATTACAACACATTAGCGTAAGTGCGTATAGCCCGAACGGATAGTAAGACGCAGTGCTAATAATAATAATACTTAGTGCAAGGCCTATTTAAATCCAGCGCGTAAATAACTTATGTAGCCAACGTTGGATGTATTTGGAATTTTATACGAATATGATTACAAGGAGATATAGGTTTATTGTGTGCTGTTGTAAGGGTGAATAGCTGAGTTGCCATGGAAAATAAACAAGATTTTCAACAAACTGACATTGCCATGGAAAGTAAACAAGGACGTGAAGAATAACTGGGACATTTTGAGAGTAGACGTCTGATATTAGTTGTTTAATATTTGGATCAACATACATGTTTAATATATATTAATAAAATAGTGCATTTGTCCTATGTGTGCATTTAATTTAAACCTTCTAGCTTACAACAATAAAAAGGCAAACATTCAGTTGAGGAAGAAATTATATACATTTTAGTCAAGTGTGAGATATTGTGTCAAGCTAATTAATAAATAGCCCAAGGAAGGCAAGTAGTAAAATAGTTGAGACGCAACAAACTATGTTTAATAATGTTCTTGCAGTCATAGCTTGGAGCCTTAGCCGTATTTGTACCAGGTCATGTTTTCCAAAACTTAGATTGTTTTGTCAATTAGCATAACACAGAGTACTGGCAAAGCTAGTAACTTAGTGGAAACGCCCCTCCTTTTTTGGTATATAACAGTGAGTATTTAAACTTTTTGAGGAGAGAGAGGCAGAGAAGGACGTCATGGCACAAGGGACTATTCTGAAGTTCTCTACACACTCATCTACAAAGTTACAGCAACCTGGGAGAATATATACAGCTTGAGGCCCTTTTCAACACGGAGGACGTCCCCAACCCATCTTGAAGATATAAGTTTGTTAACTACCACGCAGCGCTGGGTGATTAGGTGTTCGACACCAGTTAGAGTCATAACACCGAAAATATTTCAGGACATGGAACTGATGAGTAGAAACATTGATAGAATATTTTTTTTAAACTCTTTCAATTAATTTTAAAACCTTCATCACACTTATGCACTCATATAGTAATTAGTGTATCTCAATAAAAAAAGATCAAAAGGCACCTCACAATTATTTGCCGCTACCCACCCATCCCACTAAGCCAACTTGACATGTGGGCCCATGGGAGAGGTATTAGAAAATATACAAAACTATGTTTTACTAGTGGATAACAGTAGCGTTGGCTACAGGCTATTGGATAAAAGTTGATTATAGGTTTCTCACTGGACACATTTTGTTCGTGATATTCATCTTTGCGCAGATACTGAGTAAAGTAGGCGAAGTGAGGCGGGGGTGTGGAGAGCGAGGCTGACGTCACAGTATTTGGCTTGGATATAAGTCCAGGTATTGAATATAGGTCAGGTATTAGTTGTTATTAGAAGGGGAGAACTTAGAGTAGTGTTTTAGAAAATTGAGTGCAAGTTATAGGAAACCTAACCCCGATATCTGGTATTAAGATCTGTAAAATGAGCCATTTCTTACCAAATTACGACTTAATATTGGTACACATCAACTCAATATTATAATTATTTTTATATTGTTAGTTATTATATTCTTATTTTATATTATTTACCAATTTAAGAAATGATAAAATGATACTCACACCAGGGATCACGTGAATAAATCTATTAGTTTCATTTAGTCTGAATTACTTAATAGTGACAAGGTGGTTGAGGCTATAATCCTGACCAGTTAATCAGAGGGGATTTTAATAGATAGTTTCTTATTCTCCTTTCAAGAGAGTGTGGGTAGATTTACTCTAAGTTATACATTCTTAATTACTGACCCATTAAGATAAATATATGTATATTATATAATTAAGAATATATCATATCATATATTATATATATATGTGGGTGTGTGTTTGTGTGTGCCCGTATATTTCAGCTTGCAGACACAACTACCCTCCTCATATCACTGGTGTGTGTGTGTGTGTGTGTGTGTGTGTGTGTGTGTGTGTGTGTGTGTGTGTGTGTGTG
>CABFVX010007760.1:14994-28711 GCA_902151425.1 Timema shepardi
GTGTGTGGTAGTAGCCTCGAGTCACTCATCGTGCATTATGGTGGTTGATTTTCGGTGGCTGTGGTGTTGTGGGAGATTTGGTGGTTGATAGTGGTCGACCTCGGACAAAGTGAAAAGTGAAAAGTAGAAGATGAAAAATGAATAGTGAAGTGTGAAAAGTGAGAACTGGACCGGAAGGATCGTGATGCACATATATCAGTTGACTTTTAATAAATGAAAGAATACGGATAAAAGAAAAAGTAAAAAGTGAAATATTAAAAAGTATCGAGAATAGTCAAATACAACACTCAAGCGTAATTAGGACCTGATATGCGTTTATCTTAAACGAAGAGTGAGATGCGGTGATAGTTATAACAATAAAAACAGCAGTTTTGTGGACTTATTTGAGTAATGTTTCCCTCCCATGAAATTATATCTTAGAGACGCCACTGTTGGAAATACCTGGGTAAAAGATTGAACCGTGGCAGGCTGTGGGGGCTAGGGGCTTATGGGGGTGTGTCCCTTCATACTCCAGACCTTAACACGCGTGCGATGATATGACGCGACACACGAGGAAGGCAAGATTTTTATTTTCCTGGACGCAACACGAGGGGACACGTTTGTTAATTAGTTGTTGGTGAGAGGACCGATGCGTGTTTCACGTGGATGCGTTTCACTTGATGTGCTAGCTGGGGAGTAGTAGAAGAGAATTTAAGATAAGATTCCTTTCGGAGTTATGGCCTGTGACCCACTGCAATTCTTGGAACAGCCTAGATTCCATCAAAGAACCCACAAGAAATCTAGCATATTAACTACTGTCCAATTATCAGAAGAATAACCTTATCTGAGAGTTATATAAGTTTTTAGGCTCTGTTTGGGATACACGCGTATGCACTACTAGCTACCCTAATCTATTAGAGATTAAAAAGCTTGAGTTTGGATGAAGTGTGCCCATCTGAATGGATAGAGAATAAAACCTATCAGAAGAACCATCCTTAGTACACCCGACGGGGATTTAAGCCCCAATATACCCTTAATCGTCTGTCCAATCTACTATGTGAATGACGTCTTAGACAATGAGGCCATAGAAGTATGTCTATAAAAGTTATTAGATATACTTTCACTTATGCATACGTTTGTTAATGTGAAATGTACCTGTCATTTTTAATAGGTACCAGCTAAATCCGTCAATACATTACGTTCTGAGTATTTACCGTCCGATTTATTGGGCACTTATGCAATTTCTGAAAATATCGTGCTCTCAACATTCCTAAGTACAACAGGCTATGATTAAAAACTGGTTGAGAAACTATAGTAATACGTTCAAGTATTTGTCCTTGACCTTTTTAAATCATCATACAAAATTATAATCGAATTGAAAATCACCGGTAAATGAAGTGTAGTATTAGATCTCGATATAACGATTCAAAAAAATTTAACATACCAGATCTAATTACCAAATTTAAATAACTACAATTCATATTGTTTCGTTTAGTAGCCCTTGGAAGAATATTCCAATTTATTAACAACATAGCCCTAGGTCCAATTTTTAATTTAAGAATTTGAGGAGGGAAAACACTTAAATATGAACTGTTCTAAAAATCTACTGGAAATTAAAGCTGCTCACTTTGTTCTTCAGTAATCAATCTCTAAACATTTTTCATAAATTGTACTCTTATGAAATATAAATATGTAAAAGAAAAGTCTTAATTGAAATGGTGTTTTAAATCCTGAAGTTTCAAGCAAACAACGTTGCTATTCAGAATCATATGGAATAAAGCCACGCTGCATGGCTGATTATTTAAATGTAGTATCACGTAATATTTTAGTACGTTTTAAGGTCTTCAAAGCTTGTGACACCCAGTCCATAAAGCAAAATTAAGCTCAGAGGGTATTTTTAGGATTCAGCAGGATCAACAATGTACAGTACATACTGTAGATGTGACCAACTACTCTACCCAGGTGTAAAAGTTACTTTAACCTATATACTTCCAAATGTTTATTATGAAACTTTTTGAAATCTCGCTATCCCCAGCAATTAGTTATTTCAGTTTATCAATATTTCATTTTCTTACAGATTAATTTTGCCATTATTACAGAAAGATCTAAGGTAACCAGGTATACTCATTGCGTTTAAAGTCCAGTGCCGGACATTGATTACTTTTACTAGACAAAGACCCCACCATCTACGACAAATATTTGGAATTGTCTTAGAAAGTGCAGTTTTACTTTTAATTTAAAAATCAATTTTGTTTTTTCTTTTATTTCTTTTTTGTTAACGTTTATTTGTAGACTCTTTAAGTCCAAACAGTGTTCGTTCTCATAGAGATCGTTTTAGATTAGCGGGACTACCAAAATTAACACCATACTCGATCATAAATTATTTGTCCACCATCAACAGTACTACAATAGGGATAATTTCAAAACATTATTTTCACTAGCATAATAAACTATGTTTTTGCTATCATCGCTACATATCCTAAACAAATAGCCACCACTAGTAGTCGGCAGTGGCCTTTCAAGTGGTCCGTAGGATCCGAAGAAGCTTAGGCTTAATGACAATAATAAATTAAATAATGTTGATCACACTTAATACAAAAATATGAAAAGCAAAAGATTAAGTAATAAATATCCAAAATATGCTCTATATATACTTTCGGTGAACGCAAGTCGCATTGAAACAGGATTCTGTACCAACTATGAGTTAACAAATTTGAACTATTATTTATCAAAAATTAAGAAGTTTATAATGTTAGAAATAGTCAACAATCTAATATTTACTAATTCAATAAATTATATTTGGAAGAAGGTATAGGATAAGTGGATAGAAACATATAAAAGGGGGACAAACACAATATGGCCTTTACAATGAAAAGAAGAACACAGTTCACACTTTACACTGCTGCCAATGGACAAAGAGGTAATGGTTACCTCTTATAGAAAATTGATCGTCACCGCCCAATCCCCCGACCCAGGTTTCATGCTATTGGAACTCGTCAGGGAGGAGTGTGAAACGCGCAACGCAACTTCCTAAAAGAGAAAACCAAAAAACAAAAGGAGAGAAAAAGTAAAATGGTAAAGAATGATAGGACACATAGATAGAAATATGTAAAAGATATAACATAAAGGACAAACACAGGAAAAAGACATTGAATGTGAATGTATAATGATATAACTCAATAAGGAAAACCTCTTTTTCTTTTCGCTTTATGAGGTAATTGTATTATAATTGTAAGAAGGTATAGTAAAAGTGGATAGAAACATATACAACATATAAAAAAAATATTCAATAAATTGTAATTATGTAATATTTTTTCAATACTTAATTTATAAAAAATTTGCTTAGACTATAATTACGTTCTTTGTTTTAGGAAATAGGGAGGTTATATTTAAAGGAAATGTACCCAGATGTTCGTTGATGGTGAATGGAAAACCCTTTTGAAAAAAAAAGTACACCCAACCAAGATTTGAACCTCGATATCCCCTTCCTTGGCAGTTACCCTACTGAAATAGTAGCACTTTAAACCACGAGGAAACAGACGTGGGTCATGGAATATAATTTTATTTCTTGTATTTCACCCCCTCATACGATTATTAAGGTGGTAGTAGAGCTCTATCTGTCTCCTTCTTAGGGCACAACCCACTCAAGGAATGTGACTTGGGTGCAACTTGTTCAAGGGATGTGACTTGAGACGCAACTCGTTCAAAAGATGTGACTTGGGACGCAACTAGTTCAAGGGATGTGACTTGAGACGCAACTCGTTCAAAATATGTGACTTGGGACGCAACTAGTTCAAGGGATGTGACTTGAGATGCAACTCGTTCAAGGGATGTGACTTGAGACGCAACTAGTTCAAGGGATGTGACTTGGGACGCAACTAGTTCAAGGGATATGACTTGAGACGCAACTCGTTCAAAAGATGTGACTTGGGACGCAACTCGTTCAAGGGATGTGACTTGAGACGCAACTCGTTCAAAAGATGTGACTTAGAACGCAACTCGTTCAAGGGGTGTGACTTGAGACGCAACTCGTTCAAAAGATGTGACTTAGAACGCAACTCTTTCAAGGGATGTGAGCTGGGACGCAACTCGTTCAAGGGGTGTGATTTGGGACGTATCTCGTACAAGGGATGTGACTTAGAACGCAACTAGTTCAAGGGATGTGACTTGAGACGCAACTCGTTCAAGGGGTGTGACTTGGGTCGGAGCTCATTAAATATATATGACTTTGACTGCAACTCGTTCAAAGGATGTGATCTGGGACACAGTTATAAACAGCACCCATGAACATCTACTTCGTGAGATAAGTTCTGACCCGGCCTTTCCATTAGGCGAACCTAGGAAGTCGCCTAAGACGTAAAGGTTGCTAGGATGCCTTTTCAACAAATAAATATTTAGTGTTAAAAAAGTAACAATTTTGATTTAAAATATCATAAATAAAATTATCAAAATATTTTATTTAAAGAATAAACTTTAAATCAAAATTGATTCACATCACTATTATTTTATGGGTTTATGTCATTCTGAGTTGCTTTGTTGGTGAATCTCTGTTAAATTAAATAAAAAGTGTCTTAAACTAATAAGAGAAAAGGATGATAAGAAGGAATAATACATTTAAAACATATTTGTATGTGTTTTGGGAAGGAGTGAGGGGCTACATTTCTTTAATATATGTTTTCTTCTTTTATTTTTAATGCTTATTAGTTTCGTGTCCTATTGTTTTTATCAGCTCCTGCTACGTGACTCTATTTTTTATACTTAGTATTTTAGTGTTCTATAATTCTTACTCAGCAGATCCTGATAGGCCACTGTGATTTTTTAATTCTTATTTTTTTTATACATAATTCACACGGGTGTCAAATTTATGTCTCACCTATAGCGCATGAAACTGTTACGCCAGCCCTAGTGTTGATGTGTCTGTGGCAATCATAAACACAGGATTGATTGCTGACAGTCGTTATGATAAATTGTGGTTGTAAGGCAATCAATTAAAACACATCTATATCCATTCAAGCTTGGCTAGTTTGTAAGTTGTTTCTAATTAAACACCTTGGTGCAGTTGGTAATTCATCTAGCTACTAAGGGTCGTATTAAATATTCGGATAACAGGCAATTTCTTATTGGACTGGAACCGATAGTTATTCATATTCTAGTTTACTGGCAGACTATAGAGTATATACTATAAATATAACCCTTAGTTAAGAGTTCTGGGATCGATTCCAACCACAGCTGAAAAATATATCATCGATATGATATGGGCTCCTCTTTTCACGCTGATGAATTGACAGGCGAGCATATGGTTTTGGTGTCTGTTCTATTGTTAAACTAGTTTTTGAATCTTATAAAAGGTTGGTTCAGTAAACCTCTGCTAAATATCCTAAATAATACTAATAATACAACCCACCTCAGTGGTTGCATGTTCTAAGACGTCACTCACGTCACTCTCAAAACATACTAGTCTGTCAATGATGGGGAGATTGGAGCTCGAATCACCAGTAGGATGTGCTGAGCGTAGACTCTCTCTCTCTCCACGTAAACGTGGGCATATCTCCTATCAATTCAACCTTCTTCATCCTTGACACATTAGTGTAATTAGTACATTCACGTAAAGCCAGTGATAAAAACATAATAATCCGACTAGTTGCCGGGTCAAGTATCGTGCTCATGTGAATCCGGCGTGTGGAATTGGGCCGCTGCAGAGGGATCAATAGCGTGCTGTAATTAACAAATATACAGGACAAGGTCTCGATGGAGACGGGCAAAGCAACCAGGGGAAAGTAACCTGAAACTATTTATTTTTTTAAATGATCAGGTGGAAAAATTAAACAAATTTATATGAACAATATTAATACTTGTAAATGTATGCTTAGGAAACATAAAAATAAAACATTATAATAACATAATAATGTTTACGGTTAAATAATGTGTGGATGCAATTCAATAAATAGCAATTTCAACTGCTCAAATGTAATTAAAATGAAGATAAATACGTGATCTAGCTAACATGAACACAAATCTCATGATCGCTCACAATTATTTATGCATTTCATAAAATAAGATGAAACAATTATTCATTTTATCCTTAGTATACATTATAAAATGGTAAAGAACATTTAACCTTATGTTTGTCATCTTTGATTCCAAGAAGATCCATGGAAAAAGCTTATTTTTCCTTATGTAACAAGTTGGGGATATATTGTTGAATTAGCTGACGGACACAATCTACTTATGATTCAATAAAAGATTTTGAAACTAGATCTTATATGTTTACAGTAAATTCATCTAAATACTGTAACCAAGCCTGTTCCTCGTAGAAATTAGGCAGTAAAAAAGTAGTAATTTAAGCATCATTTATTAAAAACGACACATGGAAAAGAGAATTGAATACGTAAATAGGTGTCATTTTCATAATTATGTGAATATTTGTAAAATACAGTTAGTTATCCATGGAAAATGTTTATTATATATTAAGCAGATTACAACTTTTTTCTATGATCTAGGAACTGATGATAACTTAACGGTTCTACCTAATTGGTGAATTCGAATTTATTTTTCTAGGCAGGCTGCATCTAAATTTGACGCTCTTAAGCACGCTAAGCACTATCACACCTACCACCGATGCAAGGAATAGATAGAGCAGGAATAAAATCAGTACTTTAATTATGCACCAAAAGTACTTCCTTTCTTCCACTGACCAATATAAACACTCTTTCTACTGATTGATCTTGAGGAACCTGGATTTTCCCTTCAAAATAAACTGTTTCCTGTTTCTTATTCTAGATAAACATTTACTTCCACGGCCCCTTAAGGTGAACACATCCTAACAGGAAGATTCCTAATTGCAGTTTGTGAAGAGAGCTTTATATGTAGCTAGATTCTTCTTTTATATAGGGTAAAATCTTAAATGGATGAGCGCCCTTGTAAATAATAAATTTGAACATTTTGAATATGTTATTTCCTATATTATAGATGAATTTAATATTCCCATTTCAAATGAAATTTTAAAACTAAATCAAAGGATAACAATTTCTAGGAAAGGAAGTTTATTGATTGATTACAATTTTCTTCCCATAGAATGGAAGTTTCGGTTAGGTGCCTTAAAAATAACAATACATAAATATACACATGTACACATAATTTTGGATTTTTTAAATATAATATTAGATAGACTTAGCTATAAGCTATTAGCAATACGACGAAGAAATCATACGCATCAGTGAGCACGCGTACTAAACCTCAAACTCGTTTAGTCATGTTTTCCAGTGACCGGAAGGTAAGGGCTCTGTTTTCCCACTCTCTTTCGAAGCAATCGTGCCCATATTTTCTTCACATTTTACCTCCATCCATATCCCATTAACGTTATTATATGTTCATAGTATACACGGGCAACCAGAATCTGTGCCAAAACACTACAAATACCCTAAAAATGAGACAAATTTAATACAAGAATTGTAAATTAGTTTTAAATGCCCGTAATTGTAACATATGTTGGATAGAAAGAAATAATAAGTATTTACTAATTGGTTTTAATTATCATCTGGGTTCGAAAAATATCCCCCGAGACCTTATACCACCTTCTGGAGCAACTTAGCTCACATAAGACTAGTTTTCTAAAAAAATTGCTGAACAATATTTTCCTGCGTGACTCCCTTCATATATAGCCCACGTTCATCCTACGAGATTGAAAAATAAGGGCAATTTGAAGGAAAGCCTTTCCATGCCATGAGGATCCTCTATGGCTCCTTTGAGGCCTCACGCACTACGCGCAAAGTTGTTTCTTCCATGCCCGTCGAGGATACTAAAGAGTGCGTGGCCATTAAGCTAATTGCCACGTGAGTTGTTTGACCCTTTCCCTTTTCTTCTCCTCTTCCTCTATCACCCCACTAATCCCCTTTTCAGTTAGAAACAGGAAATAGGCCGTCCATACTAACTTATTAGTCCCAGTTATGGAAGTACTTTAACCCACTTTCAGAGCCTACAATCTTTATATATGTGGGCAAAATAAGCAACTAGTTAATCTAGCTTTGGAAATATTTCTAACAGCTTTTGATTATTAACTTTGTTTGTTGTTTTTTTTAGTAATTCCCCATAATTCACCCAATCACTATTACAGCCCTGACCTACATCATCAGCAAACTGGACAAAGAAATATTAACTCCTCGCTTCAGTCACTTACTGGTGTGGGTAGCTCTATACGTAAACCCTTTTAACTGAATTGTGAAGTATTAAATTTTCCTCTTAGCCCAATAAACTACAAGAATAAAAAAAATATAAGCTCATGACTAAGAAAGAGATTTAGTGAATTGATCTAGAAAATATTTATTGGAGTGGAACTTAGCATAGTTTTATTGGCATTATAATATCTAACAATTTGTACAGGTAGGTAAAGAATTTATTAACTCAAAACAATTTGGCTCCAAATGGGTATCTAAGGAATGTTTGACATGAAAAATAGCACGTTTCACCTGTTTTTATACAGTTTACTGATAACTAATTTTTCAAATACTCGAACATTTTCATTATACTCCTAATGATTTGGTTTCAAATGGGTATATTTGGAGTGTATATCATGAAAAACTGCGCTGTATAGTTGTTTTATGAGTACAAACTAGTTTTAAGATAGATTATATTAGATATATTTCTTAAAAAATTGGAAAATATAATAAAATCTTTAATGGTTGGGTTACATATGTGTTTATCGCAAATGTTTGACATAACAACTAACACTGTATACTAGTCTTTGGGAAAGTAATTGGTTTAAAGGTAGCATGCTAATGACCAATTAAAAAATTGAACTATCTTAAATTAGTTAAAAGATTTTTGTTTAAAATGGATATCTATGGAGCGGTTGATATCTAAAAAACCAATGCATACATTGTTTTTGGCACAGTAGTATACTGAATAGGGGGAACGTAGGTACAATGAGACAGGTAATTCTTGAATTATTTTATTTTCAAAATATAAAAAGTAAAAATTACGTTTGACAAATAATTGTTATATACAGTGAAAACCAGCAGTCAATACAAAATAGAACCAAAAAATACTTTTTTAAACAACAAAAAAGTATAAAAACCCTAAAACATCAAAATGTCTCACTGTTCCTCTTACTTGTGGTACAGTGAGACATAATTTTCATCCAAAACATAGTATTTGGTTAATATTAACGAACATTATAATTATCTAATTTAATATTAAATGAAATAAATGCTTGCTGTCTTTTAGTTGCCCCAAGCCTTTGTGGGTCAGGCAGGACCATTTTAATATAATTTTTCTTCACTGTTGCTATGTCTTTAATCAAAGGAAATATAAATTTTCCATGACATTTCATACTTTTACGGACTGGGTGACCGCTCTAAGCACTGCATAACCTCATTCAAATATTGATCAATCAGTCTTGAAGGCCAGCCAGAACGCTTCTTGTCACTCACGCTGCCTGTTTCACAAATCAGTGTACATTGTGGCATATTGTTGATTTGTTCGGCATGCGTGATTCTGGAAAACTACGCACAAATTGTTGACATTCCATGTACAAAATAGCCTTAAAATAATGTTTCAAAATGAATACTCACTCTGCTCATGAAAAACTCCTCTTTCACTTCCAAATGCAGTAATTCAACTGGTTAGACGTAATGTATGTCTCAAGGTTACATGGCCTGCACATCACCCGGCCAACATTACAGTGTTACTATACATATAAGCAACATGTTCATTTTAAAGGTTCTTCTGAGAGAAAAAAACCTTAGAAAAACAGGGCTCCGCGAATTTTGGATCAACTTATATGTTTGAATCTAGTTCGTATGCACTTGTCTTGGTTTTAAACATGTGATGTATCCCTGTTTTTGTCTTATCCTACTTCCACACTAGAGCAGGAACATAAGCTATAAAAACTGTCCTTATCAGCTTTACACCATAGGATCACTCGTTAATATTGTTGTGCCTTGTGTCTAAAAAATCACTCACGTGCTAATACATTGAAGAAGTCGTTAGGATGAATATGGAATTTATAAGAGCCATCCCCGCGTTGACTTGGAGTGAAGTATTCAAAATATGATTAACGTCCTCAGTCCACCGAGATGAGATTTGAATTCCATTCTCCTCATCTCTGGCAATCAGACTAGACGAGTTTGACGCCTTTTTCCACGTGTCCAATAGTGAAGTTAGTCAATAGTCCTTGTGTGTAGACATGATTCCGTCAAAATGATAATGGCATCTCAAAGATTGTAAAATCATCGATGAAATTGTTTCTGTATGAAAATGTGGTATCCATCCATTTACTTGCATACAACCTTATATTATTCCAGTCACTATTCACCTTCTTTCATAAATATGTTGTGTTTTCTGTTATGAGCTTCCAATATCCTGATACAGCTTGTTCGAACAAGTTGCAGGAAAGATAAAAGGTTTAAACTTAAATCCACTCCCTAACGTCTGGGCGAGTTTTGACATCAAATATTCATAAAGCTATTTACCATCTATTTTATATAACAGAAACAATATTCAACTGAAGATTTACAACACTCAAGTAAACAGGCACTCAAATTTATCTTTCCTATTTTCACCAACTTTCTTCTTTCCTTTTAACCTCATTTTTTCCACACACCTCCCCTCCCACCTACACTCACCGAAGTAAAAAACAAATTTTCCATCGGCACTATTCTTTATCTCATTTTTCACACCCCAAGGGAAGTATAGGAGGTCGGAACATGTAATCTTGTTTATGGGAAGGCAATTTCCTTACATGAGCACGGAAACACAAGGTCACAAAATGTTCAATACGCTAGTTTATGTTTCTAGAGTAATAAACGCGGCCGTGAGGCAACCATGCGGACCACGAAGCTGTCCCACCACGTTCTGTGTATAGGTATCGGTGATCGAACCCAGGAATAGGGCCGTGAAATTAGCTCCCTTAGTTCTGTGGGGTAGACGTGCGTGTTTAAGCGACAACCGTGACGCAATAAGCCATGTATGGATGGGTAAAGGGCTAGAAGTGGTATTCCCTCCGTGTGTCGAACTAGTATGTGACCCTTATACTGACACATGGACTGACGTGAGGTAATTAGCATCTCATTGTTATTTTAGTAGAGCAGTGGGGAAAGGGATTCTTTTAAACTGTTGGCTCTTTTCAGCATTTACTTGATGGGGATGCAGTGTAAATGTAAGGTCAATTAAATATTTTTTATTGTTTATATAAAGGTCAGTGTTCGTATCCAAAACAGGTGTACTAAGGAACTGACAAAAGGTTTTACCCTCCTTCTCCAATCAAATTCTGGAACTTTACTTTTAAGTCGTACCTTCTTCATCCCTACCATATCTTGTATCAAGTAATATGTATGTAAAAGTTGTGTGGCTTAGAGGGGTAAAGAGGACAGAAATATTGATTTTAGGTTTGGTAGACGTTTTCATGATTAATTTGGGTTGAATTTTTTTAAATAAAAGTAAACCAGTATTAGTTATATCTTCTTATTTAAGGTAGCTAAACCAACCATATTTTTGTAAAATATATTTTTATTCGATCTCTATTTTTCGGAGTTATTCGACAATATGTCTAGACATTATTACACAGTTCCATTTAGCTTCTGCTATTAAACTTAATTAATTTAAGGACTCAATATTTTGCCATCACCACAATCTCCAAAAATTACAACTATTTGTTCAAAATGTTATCCATTATTTTCCATTAAATTATGCATTCTATCTAAATAGGTATTAACTTCTGACATTTTGAAAAATATCTCTAGGAATTTTTCTGAAAGCCGTGGTACTCCTTTAATGGAGCTGTTTGATCGTGTTAGACGTGGTTTTAGAAATGTTTAACCTAAGGTAGCCCCATAAACAAATACAATATTGCAGGTTATTAGATTTGCCCCATTCTACCCATCCACTGTTTATAATATGAATACCATTTTCAAACTCGCATTGTGTAATGTAATGGTGTTCCGGGTCTTAATTGAGAATAAAGCAAGTCTTCATTTAAAGTAGTAGCACCATTATCATCTATCTAGTATTATATTTCATGTGTAGTAAAATAATGACTAACATTTTCCAACATTTATAAATACAACACACCACTGAGATTTTGCTCAAAAAAATAATGGTCATATTATTGTATCTCCCGAACCACCTCATTTTTACTTGCTCGTTATCTTACAGATAGAGAAAGTATTGTGATCGTCAAAAGAATTGAACTCGAAATTTTGATGAATCTCGACCTTTAATCACCCCCCGAATCTGAAAAAGTTGTTTTTATATGTCTGTTTGTCTGCCTGTACCTCCAGCTAGAGCCTAAACTATTTTACCAATTGGGCTTAAACTTGGTATCTAGCGTTTTCATAGGGTTGCCCCAGTGGTTTTGGAATTAGATATCCAACCCAAAAATTAGGTGAGGGTACTGAAGGGTAAAATGAGGCCAAGTCGAATATTTTCAAAATCTGCTCCAACGATTTTGAATAAAATTCATTTCAAAACATTTATAGATATTTTAAAAAAAATTGCTACGTTCATTAATTCGGCAAAATGAATTTAAGGACTCCGATCTGATGCATGAATTACCAGTTTTTATTATATTTGCGATATTATTTGATATATGAAATTACTTATAATTACAAATATGTAGATCTATTTATAATACAATTATTTTATGTGAATCATATTTTTATAAATCCAAAAATTCAAGCTATATACAAATAAATATATATTTTTAAACTTTTCAAAAAATAAAGGTAAAGTATTGCAACAGTAAAAAAATATATAACATGAAATGTTAATGGATGTCGACGTCTCATGGCCCCCCGAACCTGTAACAGTAAAGATTAATTCCTGATATAATATTGCTGTGATAATATTTCTGTTGTCTATAGCTCCGTTGTCAAGCGCCTATCATCACTGTACGGAATAGATACCGGTTAACTAGCTGTTAATTGCTCCATTGTCGAGCACTAATTAAATCGGTATATTTAATAAATGTAAGAAAGAGAACTATTGATGGCTGTTTATTCAAATGACATTTGTTAATTACTGATACATACTCCAATTAAATGCTTGATATAAATGCACACTTGTGATATTAACGTACATTATTGTATTCTGTGTTAGACTGTGACTGCGAGAGCCAGTATGTGCGACGGCGAGAGACAGTCTGCTAGTGTGTGCGTGGATTGGTGCGTGGATGCCCTTAACCATAGGCACAAGTGGCTTATATATGACATACCCCTTGCCTCTTGGTCCCCTTGTCACCAGTGTAAAAATTAACTAATAGAAAGAGTCCTGGCGACAGGTGTTGTGAAGGCTTGCTTCTTATTGGTATAGGAAATTGGCGTCCTTTGCCAAATACTGCAGAGTTGTTATTTTGACAGAAAAAAATTATATAAAAAATATATTTTAATGGTGTTTTAATGGTATTTCTGAAAAGCGCGTGTTTCTTCATGGGTTAATCATAACGTATACTCTACATATGTTACTTTAAAGAAAAATTACCTTCATCCATAAATTTTTACATACTTTAGAGGGATCCAAACCAATATCATCACAAACCTTAAATAGAGAGCTTTGCAATGTCATTTGTCTGTCTGTTTGGAACTAAATGTGGTGAGATTTCAATAGAAACTACTAAAAATAAAATTATAATTTCAAGACGATTTTAAACGGTAATTCTAGACAAGTTTTATCATCAATTTGTGTAACACAACGTCAAATAAATCTATTTTGAACTAAATGTGGTGAGATTTCAATAGAAACTACT